>JAGKTI010007636.1:21293-36195 GCA_018397915.1 Birgus latro
TAAGGGGTACGTGACCAATACTGAAAGACTTCAAGGGGTACATAAGATTAAAAAGGCTGAGAACCCCTGACTTAAAGGGACTCGGTTATACAACCATGATAGTGATATATCCATACATTTCTATAATACGTTTATTATTGTTAAATATCTAATAGGCAAACCCGCAGTATGTAGAGGAATTTACTAATGCATTAATCACAAGTCCGTAGCAAATTACTGGGGAGGTGAATGGCAGACAACAGACCACGTAACACATCTCTTCTTTCAAGCTATATGTAATCAGTAGTAGGTGGAATTATTTCAGTAAAATTATTCCATGTTATATTACCATATGTGCAATGATACTGGCCATCATTATTGTTTATATCCCACCCATCTCTTTTTTCATGATCTCTCGTTTATAGGAAGCGGTTCCATTTTCAGCTTCACTGTGTTGGTAGGGCAGTCTATCAACCACCTGTAGTTCAGTAAGAGCAGAGCGGGCCAAACACCCTCCACCCCTCCACAGGTGTCTTAGGGAATCATGAGCGCGACTGTACCTGTACTGGGATGGATGATTTGGTGCATGGTGGTTTTACACAAGTTTTTTCGCAGTTACCCGCCCGTGTTTTTACGCTTGTTGGAGTCTTAAATAGTTCGATGTACTTTAACTGAAAATCTGAGAAAGGTGTTTCGAGATACCAGGAAGAGCTAAATAGACCGGTAATTTTTAAGTCACGAAATCAAACATGAGAGTCAATGAAGCAAACCAAAAGAAACAGAGGAAAGAGGGCTACGTTTTCCTTCGGAAATGTAACAGTCCAGTCCTACACTGATACTCGTAAATCGTCTATGATATGATACTACCGGCGGCACCACACAAGTACCTCATATCAAATGCATACATCGTTCAAGGTACAGGTTTCCTGGAACCACATACAGATTCTTATCACACATTATACCTTGCTCCTCAAATCGCACAGAAATGCCACTTTTCTTATTTTATTTATTTTTTTTTTTATTTTTTTTTTTGCCGAATCTCTGAGGATGGGCTCTGTACAGCCTGAAACTTAAAGGGGAACAAAAGAATTTAAGCTCCTTTCTACTTTCCCTCGCACCTTATCTGTGTCAAAATGAGAGTTATACATGACAACACGTACAGTATACAACGCATAACACAAATTGACAAGTTTCCCTATTAACAATTGTTGTAACAATTTGAGACTGACTGAAAATGTTACAGAACCATCTTAAATCGTTTCAGAGTGCTAACTATAATGTGAATGGTCGTCTCTATGCTTACGTCCAGCTACCCTTCCATTAATCTGGGCGTGCGTATCGAACTCCTACTTTCTATCACTAACAGTGGCAGTACCTTCTAATTCATACTTACAAGATATAAAAATTTCGGAATAAAGTTCCCTGTAAATTCTGGGGAATTGTGTTTAAACAACAGAATGATGAGGAAAAAGTCACGCTTACCAGTTGCTTGTTGGTGCCTTGCTAGTGATGGTTTGGTGACTGGTGGTGACTAAATCCGCTATCACACTGGGGCCCGTGCACGTCCACTTTTGTCTTGGACGTTCGTTATTGCTTCCACGGTAGCGTTGTGGACAGCCAAGCTCGTTCTACACTCTACAGGGCCTCTAGCACATTCCATCACCAGACCCATTCGTGGAAGTCAGTGCTCACATCGCTGTCCAAAACTCTGTGGTCTCCTTCTTCCCTGTCCCGGTTGTGGCTGAGTACTTTGCGTCGTCTGCTATCTTGAACCCCAGTCAGAACAAAACTGTATTCAGAATGTTATAATTATTTTACTACTTTTTAGTAAACTTTATAATCTTTCGTTATGTTCGTATTTAAGAAAAATTTAAAATACTGTATATTGAAATGCGGTAACTATGATGGATGTTGTTAGATGTTTTTGTTTACAAGAGAGGCCCGTGCTCTTTGAAAGGGCATATTCTAGTGACCATCGCATAGCAGCATGGAACGCTGCGTGCCATATATTTGGTCCAGGGAGACAGGCCGTTGTAACTGAGCAAGCGTTCTTGCTGTTATTGATAAACATGTTGTGCACTCGTGGTCGTCTTCTGTTGAATTTACTCTGGTTGTGACTGTCTGATGTGCGTCGTCAGGGAGTCGGGCAGGGGGTATCACACGGTACCTGAAATCATGGTTTGCCGACGGAACGCGTTCCTGGTTTGCTGGAACCAGGCACAAACCGTATCACACGTTCCTGGAACGCCGCCGACGGTCGGCAGGTGTCTTTTAATGGTTTTCTTGTGAAACATGGGATCCTTGTGATCTCAAAGACAAGGGAATGACCTTACTTTTTCAATGAGCGCAATTTCTGCAGTCCTTGTCCATAATATCTGCCCAGATGCCATCGTATACTCAGTGTTGAATGAACTACGATATACAGTACTCCTTCACCCAACGTGAGAGTTGTATCGGCGATTCCGCGCTCCCCAATGTAAACAACAGAATTATCGACTTCATTATTTCACCCCTGCACGATATAAAAGGTTATTTAAGCTTTCATAATTAATAATATATATAATGGAAAGTAATAGGCAGTCTAGGAGGGAATTATGACTTAAGAAAAACGTTTTGTCCCTGATTCCGTGGGCACGGAATGAGTCTGGATGGAAAGTTTTGCCGACGGAATCCTCAGCTGCTACTACGGTTCCGTGGGCGGTTACCACGATTTCGTCTGCAAACCATGATTTCAGGTGCCGTGTGATACCCCCGCGTGACCTTGGCTGTGGCCAGCCGAGTGGAATAAAAGCTATAAAGAAGGAGTAGGTGACTTCAACGAAGCACGCAGTGTGATATTTTTGGGTTTCCATTTTGTTCTGCCATTAGCACTTGTTCTGCGTACGTGTCCCCGTGTGATAGAGGCTCAAGGAGTTAAGCAAGATGATTTTTTTTTTTTTTTTTTTTTTTGCTCGAGGGGTTAGATATAGCATTTGTTATCTCTCCACTACAAAAGCACCCTGAAGAAAATCGTCTGAAGATAACAAGATTATGACAAGGATGTCACAGTAATGAATAATGTAATTAGCAGTGACGAGCTAACCAAGGTTGCGCGCGGTATACAGTATATACTCCGTCCAGCTATAAAAAAAAAAAAAAAATCTAAATAAAATCATCTATGGGTAGGTGGAATATAACAAAATGTAATCGTGCTGAAGGAGGTAAATAACAATATGACGATATATGGAAATAATGTTCTGTATGATCAGATGAGTGATGGTGGTCAGTATTTTATCTGCCATAACTGTGTGAAATATTCGTCATTGTGGTGCTAATTTACCTCAGATCAATGACAGAATAAGACACTACTACGGCTCTACCATTTCTACAGCACATATCCTCACGTAGTATCATGTTCTAGTGCTCATCTCTTGTCACAACTCGGCACCTAAGGTGACGAGAAACGGGACAGTCTTGCTTTTTTTTTTTTTTTTTTTCATGTCACGCTTTTTTAATTGTGACTAAAATGTCCCGTTTTTTGAGCAAATTATCTTAAACGTCCCTCATTTAGAAAAAATACTATTGCATCAACTGTAACATGACCTTTTATGAAATTATGATGAATTAGTAAAATCATGCATAATCCAAACCAAATGAAATACCGAATTGATAATATAAGGAGAGATGGCAGTTTTAGGTGAATGTAAACCAGACAGAGTACAGTGGTTGTGGTTGGGTGGCTGATGGTGGCTTATAGTGAATGAAACCATGTTCTTCCCCAGATGCGTGTTGGTGTGCTGGTTGCGGTGGTGTGCTGGCTGGTGGCTGCGTCTGAAGGCCTCACGTTGCTCCCTGTTGTCTCCCTTGGCCTCATCTCCAAGGGTATCATAGAGATCAAAGGAGGCTTAATTGCAGTTGTGGCGGTGAGCACATTTAGCTTAAAGTACAGCATTGCAGTATTCTGGTATTATACAGGGGAAAGGGCAAAAATTTTCCTGACTGAAATGCCAACAGGTACGGTGGTGTTAAAAAAAAAAAAAAAAGAAAAAGAAAGCTGAAAATACTGATTAATCCATGTATATTATGACTGCACGTTTTTTCTTAAAGTTCATTTTCGCGAGCTATTTTCATTAGTTCACGCTGATTGGGACAGTTTCTGTGACAATTCGATGTTTTCAGGATTGACTTCTGGACGAAGACTGGCTTAGACTCTCCTAGCTTCTCCACTTCTTTCTGTTCACGTAACTCCAATGATATCTTCATGGGCACACCCAGATGATCTTCGCGGCCAACAGTCAGTACAGGATTAGTCTTGGTTAATTCTCAAAGTGGCATGCGAACATTAACTATTAGACTAAATTACGATATTTGAATGGTTAAGGTGAAAATGTGAGGTTACAGGGGAAGCTCGGGTGACAGAGGCTCGGTAGGATATGGATGGGAGTGTACGTCAGGTCACTGAGGTCACTCAGGAAGTTCAGGTCATACATGAAGGACATGGTATAGACCAGAGGTCACCAACCTGCGGCTCAGGAGTCGCATGGGCTCTTTCAGGACACTTGAGCGGCTCCAGAAACTTCATAAATCATTACTGATGCCTTCAAAAACAAGCCATCAATATTATAACATACTCGAGGCAACATTAGATCTATAGGCATCAATCGTAATATGATCTACAAACGCGAGTCAAAAGTCTTTCCTAAGCTCAAAGTTTATTGGTATCAGAGAGAGAGAGAGAACGGATAGGCGAGCTTTGACTCGTCCAGTTCCTGTCCGTTCAGGTCCCTGACTCCCTTACATTTTCCACTTCGCCTCCGCACTACTGCCGGACTATCAGCCACTGCTTAGAGCTCAAAGTGTGCAGTCACTGTAGCTGCTTATATCACCTATATTATTGCGTGAAAACCAAAATACTCTTGTACTACATAGAAATTCGTACCAAATTAATACATAATTACCAAGTCTGAGTGGTTTTGGTTAATTTTCCCTCGCATAGGGAGCATCTTTTATGAAGCGCGGCGTCATAGAAAGTGGTAGCCAGGTAAGGGGCCTCTCACCTGTTTAGTGCATTTTTTCTTCAGGTGAGTGCTTTCTTGCTGAATTTTTGATGTTTCTCACCAAAAGCGGAAATTTGAGCGAAAAAAAGACAAGTTGAAAATTTGCCAGGTTCTGGGGGTGGTTAGGTAAAAAGTTGCCGGGCGGGGCGGTTTAAAGTGTATGAGCGCAAAAAAACAAAGCAAATTGGGTCCTACAGGCTGGATTTATTTTGCGAAGCATGAGTAATAGGACATCTAAAATAATACTGCAACTTTATCCAGGATTAGTATGGCCACATTTAGACTATGCCATGCAGACTTAGTGTCCGTACTACAGAAAGTGTATAAATTCACTAGAAAATATACAGAAAAGAATGACAGAAATGATTCATGATATTCGGTTCTGGCTCCCATCAGACAATTTAATTAAGCTCAGGAGAAGCATATTTACATCTTAAATTATAAAAAACAACTCTCATGGAACACTTCGTCTGATTCAAGGCATTTCATATGAATGCATTCTGAAAAGAGTTTAACTGCAGTCACTATAAAGGTGTAGAGTAAGGGGAGACTTAAATGAAATGTTTAGTTGGATGAAGGGAATTGATGAGGGAGATATTAGCAAGGTACTAAAAGTGGGCATACAGGACAGAACTCGAACAAATGGTTTCAAATTAGACAAATAGCGTATAAGTAAAGAGATAAATACAAACTGGTTTGGCGTTAGAGTTGTAGACTAATGGAACTGGTACCCAGCGATATAGTTGCTGCCCCTTCCATTGAGAGTTTCAAGTATAGGCTAGAAATGCATATAACAAGTAAGGGTGGGATATACATATATAAAAAAAAAAAATCGTTTAGTTACTAATTCTTTCTTTCTCCTTTTCAGTTTTCAGGATGGTAGTCTCTTCACTTTCCGCACTTTCCTATAAAATATCCGCACCAGTCTCTATATTGCGTGGTGTTCCATGTAATTTTTCTTGCCGGTTTCAGCTGGAGGGTTTGGTTGCCGGGGGAGAGCCTTCTTCTTTACTTTCCCTGTCTTATTCTAGTAGTTTAGTCACTCTTGTGGGACCTGCCTAGCATGGGCCAACTACTTTACTGCAGTTTCTCCTCTTCTAATGCTCTTGTGTCAGTTATAGAGCCTGAATGTTGTAAGAAATTGCTGACCTCAGAAGAGTAAGCTTAATTCCTTCGCATCACAGGCCTATGTCCCACATCGCTTTGTCTCAACGTCATCCAAAAAACATTTTGTTCATGCACTTTTTCCGCTTCTTACGACACATTTAACACTACTGCTAAGTTGGGTGAAACTATTACTTCAAGAATGTTGTACTAATTTCGTTATGAAACGGCTGAGAATAAAAAAGTATTGTGTAACAGTCATCAAAGCAATACCAATAACTTCACTGAATATTTGTAAGTGGTACTAGTTCAAGTGTTATATGTAAATATATTATGGAGGTATTGTGTCATGATTTCATCCATTACAACGCGTAATTTTTTCTGTTTGCAGACTACCTTGGAAGTGACATAAAAATCCATACACAATGATCACAAAGTTCTATAAACATTTTTACTTATTTTATTCTGATTCTGCTTATGCTGTTAACCCTTCCTCTCCGTTGAGCTCCTCCAATCACAACCTTATTACCTTCACCTGTCCTATCGCTCCGGTACAGCCTGTCGACCTTCCAAAGAAACGTCGGTTGTGGCACTTTGGAGCTGTTGATTGGGAGGCCCTCAGGCAGGGCTTCTTTGATTTTCCCTGGAATGATTATTACTTCCATTGCCGGGAGCCATCTGAGTGTGCCTTGTGCATTACGGAGGTTATTCTCTCGGGCATGGAAGCATACATTCCTTTCTCATATCCTTTGACTAAAGCAAAAATGGCTTGGTTTAATTATGCTTGTTCTAATGCTGTCCACAACAAGAAGAGGGTCTATAAAAGGTACCGGAGCCAACACACCCCTGAATCACATCATTTTTACGTTTCTGCCCGAATCGTGCTAAGTCTGTTCTTCGCTCTGCTAAAAATAATTTCATCTGTACTAAATGCTCTCAACTCTCCAACTTGAATTCTTCCCGCTCCTTCTGGCACCTTGTCAAAAACCTCTCTAACAACTTTACCTCATCATCCTTCCCTCCTCTTTTCTACTCTGATGGCTCTGTAGTTATTTCTTCCTCTGATAAAGCAAATCTCTTCGCTCGGACTTTCTCCAGTTCCACTTGAGACGATTCCGGTGCTGTTCCTCATCACTTCCCCCCTCTGACTTCCTCATGGCTGACATTAAAATTTCTTCAGCTGATGTGTTTTCTGCCATCACTGGCCTCAATACTAACAGGGCATATGGGCCTGATGGGGTCCCTCTTGTTGTCCTCAAGAACTGTGCTTATGTGCTTACACCCTGCCTAGGTAAACTCTTTCGCCTTTGTCTGTCAACTTGTGCCTTTCCTTCTTGCTGGAAGTTTGCTCTCATTTAGCCTGTCCCAATGAAGGGTGACCATTCCCAACCCTCTAACTATCGTCCAATTGCTTTAACATCCTGTGTCTCAAAAGTTTTTGAGTCTATTCTTAACAGAAACATTTTAAAGCATCTTTCCAATCACAACCTTCTTTCTGTTAGTCAGTGTGGGTTTCATCAGGGACGCTTCACTGGCGATCTTCTCTCTTACCTTTCAGACTCCTGGTCATCCTCCTTTTGGGACTTTGGCGAAAGCTTTGCCATTGCACTTGTCATCTCAAAGGCTTTCGATCGAGTCTAGCATAAATCTTAATTTCCAAAACTGCCCTCTTACGGTTTCTGTCCTTCTATCTGTGGCTTTATCTATGGCTTCCTTTCTGGTCGCTCTACAGCTGCTGGTGTAGACGGCCATCGTTCTTCTCCCAGATCTATCAACAGTGGTGTTCCTCAGGGCTCTGTCCTACCACCAAATCCACCATATCTCTTCCTTTTATTCATCAATGACCTTCTAAACTGTACATCTAACCGTATCCACTCATACACTGATGATTCCACACCTCACCTTTCCATTCGGTTCTCGCAACGTCCATCTCAGCAGTTACTTCAACAAACAAGGGATGAGGCTATGGCACAAATAATGTCTGCCTTGGCTCGTATCTCTGATTGGAATAAAAGTAATCTTGTTTTTAATGCATCAAAGACTCAGTTCTTGCACCTATCAACCCGACAAAATCTTCCACAGGAATACCCATTAATGTTTAATACCCATCTCAATCCTGCATCATCCTTAAACATACTTGGGGTTTCATTCCCTGAGGATTTACAGTATCTTGGAAAGATCATGTTACATCTCTTGTAAAATCTGCTTCCAAGAGATTAGGTGTGTTAAGCTGACTCCGTACCTTCTTTACCCTGCACAGTTGTTGACTTTATACAAAGATTTATTCGCCCCAGGGTAGAGTACAACTCTCATGTGTGGGGAAGCTCCCCACATACGGCTCATCTTAACAAGGTAGAGTCAAAGACTTTTCGTCTCATTAACTCTCCTCCTCTTACTGTCTCTCTTCAACCTTTGTCTCTTCGCCACACTGTTGCATCTTTATCTCTCTTCTGTCGCTGCTTCAACGGTCACTGTTCCTCTGAACTGTCTGCTTGCATCCCTCCACCTCTACGACGGACTCGTAGCACCCGTCTAGCAACAAACTCTCATCCCTTTTCTGTCCAAGTCTCTAATGCAAGAGTTAACTGTTACATCCATTCATTCATTTATGCAACAGGTCAGCTCTGGAACTGTCTCCCTCTGTCTGTATTTCCTACTTCCTATGATCTCCAGTCTTTCAAACGCAGTGTGTCCAGGCATCTCGAAATGATCGGATCTTGAAATTGGCTCTCTGTTGTATTGTTTTTGTTTTCTTCTAGGAAGGAACGGTTTGCGGGCTCCTGGCGTTTGGTTCCTTCTTCGTTGAATTAAAAAATAAAAAATAAAAACTCCTTATACTGTAATATTGTCCTTAATTCATTGTTTCGCAATCAGCTGAATAGTAAAGCAGTAAAGTCAGCACACACATGTTGCCCCTCTGAGTTCTTCAGGGTGACTGGGGACAGGTGGCAAGACATCGGCTTCCTGGAGGGAGAGTGAGGCAAGCTTTCCCACCAAAACTGAAGCCATGCAAAGACAAAGAGTGACACTAATTTTCGAAACATGTGTTCCCAATAATGGTGCCCCTTCCCCTGCTCTCCATCATTAATGCACAGTCCCCGAGGTAAATGGGTTAAAGCCTATTAATGCTGTATTTTTAATGAAAATAATGTAATTTTTAATATGCTATTCACAGATCCTGAAGGTTTTGAAGAAGCTGTTGGCCCTAAAAGTGGCAAAAAAAATCGTGCTTGCCAAAGCATATCATTACCAACACAGCCATCGACAACAGCATTATGATCCACCACAACAATACTACAGTCCACCACATCAGTACCACAGTCTCTTTGAAGCCCAGCACTCCTCATACAGCCACTACAGCCAGCCATTGATCCACAGACATCATAAGAGGTCCACCAAGAATGGTGAAGCGGAGGAGACGGTGATGAGAATGGAAAAGCTGATGGCTGCTGCTGTCTCCCGCTTGGACGCTCACGGCTGTGTGTCCAAGTTAATCTGCTGCCTAAAACGCAAAGGCACAACAGCCACATTGGAGGAACACCTGCTGCTTCACCTCTTCTCCCACTCGCCACAGTTCACCTCCAATGATGGGACAGAAAAATTAGATGCTCAAAACTGTAACGAAGTCAACCCCAACTGTCCACTGGAAGAGGAACAGTTGTTGGATGCGCTGAGACTGGTTAAGGGTTGTGATCTGTAACTACTGGTTTTTGGTAATTACCTTCTCGGGCAATATCTGACGACGTGGTAATTAATTTCACTCCAGAGACATTGGCATAATTCTATATAGAGAAATTAAACAATATCTTCATCATTTATATCACACAGAAAACCTCCTCTTTCATATCCTACCATTACAAATTCGTATCTCTGTTGCAGCCCAGATGTAACAATACATCAAGACATCAGTAATAATACCGATGGTTGGTGGTATTGGTCGTCCAGCCCATCGTATTCCTATAACCTTCTCAGTACGATGATGTCTTTATGTAGTTTTTTCTTGTTGTTGCCAGACGCTTATATGCAGCTTACAAAAGCCTTCAGGCAGGAAAGGGGTTACCGAAGGCTGTATCTAACTCCTGTTCGAAGACTCCCTCCTGAGGTGCATGAAACTGGAGGTAGCAAGAATTAAACACAAAATAAAAGACGTCATCATAGTGAAGGGGTCTAGCCGCTACATAATGATCCATGACACTGTTGCATGGCACATGAATGTGGTAATTATCATTGTTATCGTTAGCATGTTTTTACTGTTGTCGCAGTACAAGTTGTTGATAAATTGTAAATTCGTTTTATAATTAATTTTATCTACTTCATTAATATAATTAACGTAAGTAGGCTTTTTGAACATCTTTTGGTGATATACTAACCGAACTGTACCTCTGGTCTGAGGCCTTAGGCATATTAACTGTAAGCCGCATTTTCATTAACAGAGAAGATTTCGCACTGTCTCTTCCATAGCGTTATGTGTTCTTGTGCATAATTATTACATCTTGATATTCGATGCAGTGCTTCTTTGGGTGTCTGCCTTTTCCTTTCTTCCTTCCTTCCTCTTCGGCCTTTCTTTCCTTCTTTCTTTCCCCCTCCTTCTGTCTATGGGTGACTTTACACTCCCTCATCCGTCTTTCATTCCTTCATTATTTCCTCTTCCTTCTGCCTATGGGTGTCTCTACGCTGTGTGACAAGCCAAATGCTTTCCTGTACATCAGGAAACCATTTACTGCGCTGGGTGGTAACCATATAACCAAATTGTGGCGCCTGGCGGTTTAGTGCGTAATTACGGCGCTTCAATCGGATAGAGCCGGTGCAGGTTTATATCGAACGGGTGATTGGGGTTTATAGCTCACGTAAAGCCACTCAGGGATGAGTGAGGCTGGTCACTCTCATCTTAAACGTCAGGACCAACTTGTCTAGCCCCGGTCTCTTACGCTTCTCATGGGGCAACATTGGACTGGATGACGGATGGATGGATGATATTATCTGTATGCATTTTTTTTTTTTTAATATATCGATACAGTCTGAATCAGTAACATACCAGGAGACATGAAGTTGTAATATTCAAAATAATTCACTGAAGAATTGTTATGAAATCTGCTAAGGCAATGAGAACACAGTCCAGTGTAAACCACCTGCATGTCTTTCCTTTGTCACAAGTCTAACTTCCCATGACATCAGACTTAATATGAATATTTTCTTTACATTGTTAAGCTTAAATTTTTCTTAGACAACCTGGATGAATGTTATTATAAAGAATGCGATGTAGCCTGGATACGGTATGTTTTATCCATCTAGTCTTGGAAGATTAAGTCATACGAATATATCATAAATTAGGTTAGATGTCAACACCAAAGCTATACAGTAATACACTTGGTTCATTTAGATATATATTTTAATAGTGTCATTTTCCACTTTTACAACTGAGAGCACAAGTTCATGGACAGGTTCGACAATGAAAATCTATGTTCTGCAATCACTTCCATCCTAAATCTTTATTCTATCCCACATTAATGCGTTTTCCTATTTCACACCATATTTGCATGCAAACCATAGATTTATAAACTCGTAATTCAGAAAGCAGTATTAAACTGTAGAGCAGTTTTTCTTCAAGGTGTTTATGTTCTGTTATTTATTTTTAAGTTCGGTAAAATTACCTTTCAGAATACTTTTCGTGCGGTAGTTGTTCGTGGATGTGGCATCAAATCAAAGATTACTATTTAAGTTTTTGATGTATTGTTTTTTATTTGACAAACAAAAATAAAGGAAAAAAAAAATTGTATTTTTATGAATCTGTACTTATGTGTTGTTGTAGTCAATAAATATCAGTCAAACTTTTTAATCTATCTATGTAACCGTGACATTCTGAAGCCTGGCTGTGGTAGCCACGTAACAGATGCAACTATTTAAGTCCGAGGACGTATTATTGCAGTCTCTTCTTCTTGGCAGCAGACGACGCTGCTCACTGTAGGAAAAGTATCTCATAATGAAGGGATTAAGGGGGCTTTAACCCTTCAAGTTCGAAAAGTCAAAAGTTAAAGAAAATCAAGCGAACGTGACAAGAACACTAAAAAAAAAAAAAAAGAAAGAAAGAAAAACTGAGGCTTCGGGTGCAAAGGAAAACTAAATGGTATTGATGGACTGTAATTACTTTGTTTTCATCTGACGGAACTGAGCCAGTGTTGAGGGAGTCAGCGGAGGTAGCAGGGAAAGCTGATACAACCAAAGCCAACAGGTATTCAAAGACGACCCTCGAGCTCATGAAATGGGGAAAGAAAATGAAAGTAAAAACAATGAAAGATGAAATAGAACGAGCGGAATTAAATAAGCTTATCAACAAGAGACAAAGAGAAGAAAAAAGAGAGAACTTGGATCAGATCAAAGAAACCATCAAAAAAGGATAAAGTCTGAAGCAGGTCCGAAGTAAAATGGCACTAGGAAAGCAACAAATGCTGAAAGACAAAACCTGTGAAGTCAGTAAGTGCAAAGATAAGATGGTGAAGAGAGATGAAGAATTTTACGAAGAACTGTATGCATCAAAGACTGACTTTTCACTTGACACAAGTGAATTACCTGAGGTAAAACCAGACGAAATAAACCTTTCTTTTAAAAATATGAAAAGAGGGAAGGCCCCAAGAGAAGATGGAATAGTAGCAGATTAACTGTTGGATGCAAGAATTAAAGTTCAAAACAGGCTCGCTCATTTATTTACTCAGTGTATGAAGGAGAAAATTCCCAAAACATGGTACAGTGCTATAACTATTTTGATTTAAAAGAAAGGCGACTCAAATGATCATGGTAACTATCGACCTATTAGGTTATCATCTGCTATTTACAAACTCATCACTAAAGTCCTTACTAAAGGAATTACAACAACTTTGGAAGAAAACCAATCTCGTGAGAAGGCACGATTCCAAGCGGGTATTCAGCTGCTGATCATCTACACATAATCAATAAGCTAAATGAGAAAACTACAGAATATAATAAACCACTGTTTAGTCGATTACGAAAAGACATTTGACTCAGTGGAGCATACAGCAATTATACATTCATTGTGGGAACAAGGAGTAAATAAGAGCACTGTAAAACTGCCCGAAAACATGTTACATAAAGACTTGAAAAAATTTAGATTGAGAAGGGCATGCGTCAGGCAGATACCAAAATTATTTACAGCATGCCTAGAAAGTATTTTCACAAAGCTAGACTGGGAAAAAAAATGGCGTAAACATAGTCGGAGAAAACTTAAACAATTTAAAATTTGCAGATGACATTGCCCTAATCTCAGAAACAACAGAGACATTGCAAGAAATGGTAAATGACATAAATAGAGACAGTCTCAGAGTAGGGCTAATGATAAACAATAGTAAAATTGATGTAATGTTAAAACAAATACACCAAAGAGTGTCATCAGAATAAGCGAAAAAATTCTTGAACGAGTCGAGGATCACAATGACTTGGGCCAAATAATAAGACTAACGAAAGACAATGATAGCAAAATAAAAAGACGCATTACAATTGGGTGGAAAGTTTTCGGTCAACAGAGACATAATGAAAAGCAGCTTGCCAGTATGTATGAAACGAAAAGTATGTAACGAATGTATAACTCCAGCTATGACGCACGGTTGTGAGACTTGGAACTGACAAAATCGATGGAAAATCAACTAATCTGTTCTCAGAGAGGAATGGAAAAGTCAGTGTTGAGATTATCTTTGAGAGACTGAAAACGATCAACTTGGATGAGAGAGCAGACTATAGTCAAAGATACTATAGAATTTATAAAAGACCAGAGGTGGAGGTGGGCAGGTCATGTACGAGTAGCAAGAATAAGGGATAACCCATGGAGCAAAAGGCTGAATGACTGGACTCCAAGAGACTGCAATAGTAGCAGAAAAAGGACAGACAAGAGGTGAAGAGATGAGATAAAGAAGTTTGCAGGCAAAACGTAGTAGAAATTGTCTCAGTCAAGGAATTCGTGGAGATGTTTGAGGATGGCCTTAGTTCAGCAGTGGCCTTGCAGTGATCGATGATGATGATGATGATGATGATGAAGATGATGATATGTTAGCTTTCAGTAACCCTTTTCATGTTTACAGTAAGCCTAGAATACCAAGAAGGGGGAACGGCCGAGGGTGGAACCCCCTGTGGAACGCCCCTCCAGAATGGTCCCCGGGGATCTTACCCTATGGGTGGAGGTTTACGTCTGAACAAATTTTCATTTTCTTGGGTAGAAAACTGTGGCCGGGCACTGAAGAAAAACATGTATAGCTACTGTATGCTCTATGAGTTCATACTATAGACCTTTTTCCAACGTGGTTAAAGAGCGAGTGATACAGACAGATACAGGACACTATTTAACGACCCATATTTTTATATTATACTGCACGTTTGCGACAGTGCTAGATAACTAGTTGGAAAGGAAGAAATAAATCTACATGGGAGCAACAACAAGACTAAAACACGAACAAGAACAAAAACTCTGGGTTAACAAGGTGACATGAAAAATAATGTTTACCTGTACACCCTTCGTGGCGGCCCATGGGTCCACCCTTCACTGAACATATATAAAGAGAAAGTGTTACATCCTACGAGCACGCGCCGGACTTTCTCAGGACTTCGTGACCTCCATGTAACCTATTTCTGATTACGTTATACCCACGTATGTGATCGAAAATCCCTTTACATGTCTGAGGTTCCTCGCTATAAAACAAAATTCCAGGCTTTCCATTTTAGTTCTTGCCAAATTCTAAGAGAAGCCATCACAAGTGTTAATCATGTTTGGCATCTGTACA
>JAGKTI010007637.1:0-11221 GCA_018397915.1 Birgus latro
CGCACACGCAAGTCCGTTTGGCTTCACGTGAGTTATAGGCAGTTCAGTAAAAATTGTCAAAAAATACTCGCACCTTTTTTCTTTGAAGTCTGGCAGTCAGTTTATTATTATTATTATTATTATTATTATTATTATTATTATTAAAGTTAGTAAGCCAGTTCTGTGTATTAATCAGTCACTAACTCATTTATTTTTGGTATCAGGTCTTTCAGTATACAATTTCACCTTTTTCTTCTTCTGGGTTGACGAATCACATTATTTTTTTCATTTACCAGACTGAAGTACAATTTATCTTCATTTTATTTATTCATTGAGTTGGTACATGAGTTGGTGCATGAGTCAGCCCTGTGTGTCCTGTGTATTTCAAAGTCAGCAGATGTAGTTCTTTGACTAGGCGTTTGAGTGTAGGGGTCCCTTGATCGTATGAAAGTTAAATCGCGGAGGAATACAAATCTTTATTCCTTCACTGCTCTTTTCGGACTGTCTACGGTTATTATGTATGGTCCGCCTGTATCCCACATTACAGAGTGCAGTCAGCAAATATAGAAAGGCTAAACACATTTCATCTGATGTATTTGCCCCAGAAAGTTAGGTCAAAAATAGGGCGCTTTCATTCCACTCTAACATATAAGGTTTAAGCATACTGCCATCTCCTTTTTCTTCTGTTTGATCATAGTATGGCTGGTTTTATTGATTTTACCTATGACGAGCTTTTTATTTTTTATTTTATTTTTTCAGTCAGTGCGTGAGCCAGTTCCAATTCATTTCAGTCAAAATTTTCACTTTTTTCACCTTTTTTTTAAATTTTTCATCTCCTGGGTCGAAGTTTGAGATTTATTTTTCTGTTTCCAAATCGGCACAAAAGTCAGTCACCATGGATTTCCCAAATAATATTTTCCCTGTTTCCTTCCATTGGGCCGAGACGTGACAATTGCTGTGTATTTTCATCAATAGGTGGACACAGACCCCAGGTGGTTCAGTGGGTTTAGTCTCTTATTCCTCTGCTGAAAAATGATATGCGCAATTTTCAAGTTTGTGTTGCCAGAGATTTCAGTAATTTCAATAAAAATTTTCTTCCCCCCCCTCTCTACTAGGCCGATGTATGGTAGAGAGTAGATTTTAAAGCAAATATGATAAAGTTCAGTCTGGTTTCATTTTCCCACTCTCTTGCTCACACACACACTTGAAGATAGTTACTTAGAGATACTGGAAAAACAGGATAGTATTATTATCTTTCTGGTTGATTTTGAAGCTGCATGGCAATTTAAAAGTCTTAAAAATTGATGATGATGATGATGATGTTGATGATGATGATGATGACGAGGAGGAGGAGGAGAAGGAAGATGATGATGATGATGAAGAGGAGGAGGAGGATAATTATGATGATGATGAGGAGGTGGAGGAGGATATTGATGGTGATGATGATGAGGAGGAGGAGGAGGATTATGATGATGATGATAATGAGAGAGAGAGAGAGAGAATAATGATAATGATAAAAACACCCCAAGAAGCTCACATTCATTTGCACTTCCAATTTATCTTATTTATTCATTTATTTATTTATTCACTTTCAGAATCGATATGTTAAGTAAAAGTATCAATGGCCTTGTTCTGGATGGCCTAGGAAGTCTCTCAACTCCTTTTTCTAAGCGATTTATTTTTACACCTTCGTCTCTTTTGTTATATATTTCCAGCGTTGACATATTTGGCCTTAGTAACGTGCAGGGAGATAGGCAGATGGAAAATGTTGAATAAATCGCACAGGAAAAGGTGCTACTCGTCCTCTGAGCCATCTGGAATACGGCTTTGATATATTTAGATTCACTCAGATCGCCACAGTCCAAGTTTTTCACGTTTATTACAGCCGTATTATTAAAACTGGATCCGCGAAGCTAGGAAAGTCTCTGATACGGGATTTTGCGTTCTTGTGTGATCATTTTCATGGCAATTTACACAGAAGTATATTAGTGTATTGTATCTGTGTGGAGGCCATTGTGCATTCCCTTGGGTGTGTTGCACTGTAGATAATTCAGTGCGACTCGTGGAAATGCTGAGTGGGAGAGAGAGAGAGAGAGGTTAGATCTTGAATTTTTGATATTCTCTAAAGTTTGGGGCTACACAGAACTCACCCTCTGAGAGACTGAACAAGAAGTGATATATCCGAGGCATTTAAACCCCTGGAGGGAATTTCCAGGGGTATAAATGTCTCTTTCTCTTCATTCCGTCTATAAATTGGCTCTGTGTAGCCCAAAATGTTAGAGAAGATATAGAATTCTAGCTCTAACCTCTTTCTCCCCGCCAACATTTCCACCATACGGTAATAATGATGTTAGATGTGAAATGTTTTAATTCCCCTTCTCAGTGTCAGTCTTAATAGCACGGCCTTTGATATCACAGGGATGTTATAGCGTTGAAATGGAAGAAACACACCCATATACCAAAAATTATTAGTACTGTGAGGATAAACAGTTCTAGCCCGACTTGGACCTTCTTTAGTTTCTGCGTGGGACTGAAACTGTTGTATCTTCTCTAAATTTCCATAATTCTTATTTCCCCTTCTCATCCTTTGTCTTTTCCTGTTATTTACACATATCATTTCTGAGAGAGAGAGAGAGAGAGAGAGAGAGAGAGAGAGAGAAAGAAAGAGATATATATAGAGAGAATATTCCTTTAAGCCGGCGTGAGGGGCTGAGAGATATCGATGGTGCGGACTTTGGTGGTGTCGTTGCCCAGGAGCTGAAGGCGGTCATGTCGAGTCTCAGGCATGATGATACACATGACGGTGGTGCCGGTGGAGGGGTCGCGAGGGTAGATGCTTAATGGCGGGAACACCTCTCCGGCCTCTACATACACCGTCAGCTTGCGGTACACGTCTGGGTATTGGTGCTGCAGGCTTATTCCCCTCTCCCGTAGGTGCCGGAGGATATTATTGAAGGCCACTTGTCTAGCGGCTTGCGGGGAAGGCGTTGAAGGTGGGATGGGTCCTGAGGTCAAGATTAGAGTCTCCGGTTCATCCATGTCTCGGGTAATGACATGGCGTTCACCGCGAGGGCTCCAGGTGTCCCCTCCAGCAGAAGACCCAGCCAGACGAAGCTTAGCGCAATGGGAAACTACCTCGCGCTCCCACTTGGGCGATGAACCAGTCGGGATCTCATTCATGATACAAATACTGACATAGAGCACCAGTTTGTGTGTGAGGCTGTAGTGGCGGCACATGTCCGTGATCTGTTTATACACTTCGGGGCCAGTCTCTTGGGGCATTAAATTCTGTGTGGCTATATAGTGGGTATCCGGCACCTCCCCACCACCCACAAAGGTCTCCGCCGCCTGGATGTCATGGAAGAATATTTTAACGGTGCCACGGCCTAGAGCACGTGCCCCTCGCTTTGCCACAGTAGTTACTTTAGCCAACACACTCTCATCCTCACGCACTCTGGCCACCACCTGCTTGGCCACTGCTAGGGATCGTATGCGTTTACACTGCCGCTTGTGTCGCTCCCAGTGGCTGCGGCGGCATGCCCGGGAGCAGTAGAAGGTACAGCAGTTGTGGCACGTTTTATAGGAGCTTCGTGCCTCTTCTGTGTCGGCTGTCTGGCCACACCCAGGGTTCCGACACCTCACCACCTGATTGGCACCGCTTGACTCATCATCCGCATCCACACGCACATTTTCATTCCCATTGCCGTTCTCGGAAGATGAGTCAGGGGGGATGTTCATGTGGCGTGGAGGGAGATGAAAGGTGACCCGGGGTGTGGGGGGCGGTCTGGACTCTATAATGGAAGGTGCTGCAGCGATGACACCACTGAACATCAAGGCATCGGTGATAGGGTCTGACGCCACCGGGGGAACCACCTCCTGCGTCGGCCGTGCGGGAGATGAGGCGCCCAGCTGATTGACTTGGGCGGTCGCTGGGCTGTCGGGAACATATTGTGTGTGTGGATGGGTCCTAGTGGTTGTGGTGGTGTTGGGGCGTGGAGTGTGCGTGCAGGGCGAGGCGGTGCTGCTACAAGGCTGACGGCTCCCACACCAGCATGACGGTGCATTGGAGGTGCCCGTGGTGGTGGTGGTTGTTTCGGCGCAGTTGGTGAGGGTGGTGGAGCCCATGTGGGGGTGCATGGTGTGTGTGGTGGAGTTAGCCAGGGGTGCAGAGGCGCTGGGGTTGTGGGGCTGGGGTGTGTGAGTTGCGTGTGCGTGCGTGTGTGAGGTTGGAGAAGCAGCAGCATGATGCAACGCAGTGCCTGGAATGCGTTGAGCTTCGGTGTGGGCGTGCTGAGTGGCAGTGGTAGGCGTGCGGCTCAAGGCTTCACCTGCAACATACCCAGAAATGAGGTGGGATAAAATGGGGTGGGGCAGAGGAGGGCAGTTGGTTATACTCTGAGGGTGTTCAGCGCGGTAAAGCCTTGGTCAGTAGTGGTGGGTCTGGGGACTGTACTCAAAGTGGGATGGGAGGCTTCGTAGTGCCCCTTCTTCAGTGATTTTATTTAGCACATTACAACCACACATTCTCCTTCATGCTAGTAATGTACATACAAGAGGATATTTAAGTGTAATGTGCAGAATAAATGACTTAGGAAGAGGTGATGCGAAATTTCCAATACCACTTAAGATACATGTGTGAGGGTCGTATTAGAAAATCAGAGTTTGTGAAAGGAGGAGCAGAGGCCCAGTTTATAACCTCATTATTAAAACGCATACTAGAAATCTGAAAGAAATCTGACCCATTTATAATAATTGATTGGCAGTGGAACAGCCTTAAAATTTCCATTCCTAATATGTGCTTTCAAAATGGCATTCTTTGTGGACATGCTCACACTTCAGCGCACTCAGTTTTGATAATACGAGTCTCTGTGTACCTGTCACTTCTCATCACCTGTCTCACCAAAGCATAGTACTTGGCCTAAAATGACACATGCAAGGACACACCCGTATTCCCACCGATTAAGGAAGCTCCCTGACAAGTTTTCCAAAGCGATTTATTTTGCTTATTTCACCATATTGTCCTGTTCCGTGTTGTATAAATAATTCAAATATCGCCATGCTTTGCATTAGTAACGAAGAAAAGGATATTAACCAGCAATATCCAAAAATAAATCGCTTAGGAAGAGGTGTGAGGGAGTCTCCTTATTCTGTGAAACCATGGTCCTCTATGCTCTTTCTCACCATATCTTTCACTGGAGGTTCGTCAGGATGGGAATATTTTGATGAATATGTTATTTGGAAATGGATAGATTAAGGAAAAATGAACGCTACGTAACCCAGATTTACATTATTTAGAAATGGAAAGGGGAATTTATATAATTAATTTGTCACGAAGAGTTAACGGTACATATGATTTTGAAAAAGGGAGGGAAAGTTGAATGGCTGTTTTTAAGGGAATTTGAATATTGAAATTTGTCACGATGAGTTAAAGATACATTTTACATAGATTCATATAATTTAGTCTTCGGAAAGGAAGTTATATAGCCGGATTTGTCACCGAGAGTTAAACAGAGTCGTGTATAATTTAGAAAAAAGAGAGGGAAATAGAATGGGCGAATTTAAATCACAAAAAGAGATAGTAAACATAGAAACACCAGCGACAACCAGACAGCTGTAAAGTTATGTGTGAATAATTACAGCTGTGGTAAAATTCATCATAATTTTTCATAATTTATCTTAATATTAGAGCAAAAAAAGTCGTATAGTGTTCACGCTAAGTTTTGCTCACAAGAATTCTGTGTATCAGTGAATGCAAGAAAAAATTGAAAAAAAAAAAAAAATGTGATGAAACTGACAGGTTAACTGCTGCGTCTGTTTAATATATAACACAGAAAAATTATTTAGCATTAAACATTTATAATATACCATTTAGACTTTAATATTTGTATCTGTTAAGACCATCAGATTAAATGTAAACTTTGGCGGTCACTTTAGCGTAATGTCTCTCAGGTATATTAAAGAAAATAAACGATAAAGAAAATAAAAGATAAAGAAAATAAAAAGTGTTCATGCTAACTTTTGCTCCCAAGAATTCTGTTGAGTTAGGGTCTATGGTAGTGGGACTATGAGTTAGTTTTTATTAAAGTTAGGAAGACAGTGAGTTAGTTATGCAGTTATGGTTAAAGTTAGTAAGTTGGTGAGTTATTTTGCTGGTTATGGTTGAAGTTAGTAAGATGGGGTAGTTGGTTATTTTGAAGTTAGTAAAATGGTGAGTTAGGTATCAGTTATGGTCGAATTTAGAGAGTTATCATTTATGATTATAGTGAGATGGTGAATAAGTGACGAGGACCCACACCTCCTACACCACACCACTCACCACACCACACCACACTGAAAAGAATCACAAACCACACTTGCATTAGATTCTTCCCTGTTTAACACCTTTATTTTATCTCTAATCTGCTATAATTAGGGTCCGTATTCTCGTAGGTCAAGATGGCTCCCGAACTCCTTTTCCTCAGCAATTTATTTTGCTTATTAACCCTTCCTATCCTCATCTGTGTTATGTAAATCCCTCAAACATCGCCATACTCTGGTTCAGTAACGTACAAGAGGATATTAGCCAGTTATATCCAAAAATAAATCGCTCAGGAAGAGGTGTTAGGGAGCCTTCTTACCCCACGAGAATACGGGCACTACTCATTGAAGTGTCGGTTAAGGAAGCTCCGTAACACCTCTTCCCTAGTGATTTATTTTTGGATATGGCTGGTTAATATCCTTTTGTACGATATTTGTGCAGAGTATGGCGGCACTGGAAGGATTTAAATAACACCAGGACAGTAAGGTGTAATAAACAAAATAAATCACTTAGATAAGGGTGTTAGGGGGGCCTCCTGGATTTATGTAACAGGGAGGAGAGTAAGATGTAATAAACAAAATCAATCACTTAGGAAAAGGTGTTAGGGGGCCTCCTGGATTTAAGTAACACAAAAGAGGATAGTAAGGAGTAATAAACGAAATAAATCGCTTAGGAAAGGGTGTTAGGGGGTCTCCTGGATTTAAGTAACAGGGAGGAAGATAGTAAGGTGTAATAAACAAAATAAATCGCTTAGGAAAGGGTGTTAGGGTATGTCCTGGATTTAAGTAACAGGGAAGAAGATGGTAAGGTATAATAAACAAAATAAATCGCTTAGGAAAAGGTGTTTGGGGGCCTCCTAACCCCACGAGAATACAGGTCTTTAATTTTTCAGTATTAGGACGATTTTTCTCAGCTTAGGAGACTGAATAAAACCGTCTGAAGAGAAAGGAAAACCATCCTGAGAATGAAGGGATTTTTTCTGATTATTTTTCAGCTTTTTTCAGCTTTGGAGACTGAAGGCTTCATCTAAATCCTCTAATTCAGTCTCTAAGCTGAACAAGATCGCCTGGAAAGAAAGAAAAACCGTCTGGGATTAAAGGGATTTTTTCTGATTAATTCTCATCTTCACATTAACATATTTATAAATCCATGCTGATATAAACCTCATCTAGATAACATTTCAGTCTTATTCTCAGCCCTGCATACTAGGAAGAGTGAAGTATGAGTATGCACATTAAAAGTCTTATTCTCAGTGGGATAAAAAGCTCCATAGCACCTTTTACCGAGCGATTTATTTTGCACTTTACTCATCAATATCCTATAGTACGGTTGATGCAAGTTGTCATGTGAAAAAGATATAAAACATACAACTTTAAATCTATAGAAATGGCTAAAAGAATAGGAAAATAATTTAAAAGATAGAATAAATCGCTTAGAAAGAGTTACTAAGTCACCTATGCCACTGAGAATACTGGGTCCAATTCTCAACCGTAAGACATTAAAAAAAACATGCTAAACGGTGCAGTTTTGAAAGTGACACGAAAATTATTAAAATTCTCTGACCTGACACACACACACACACACGCCAGAGAATTATTTTGTCAGGCACTATCTAGGCTTGTTTCCACAGTTTTTATTAATGTGTTTATTTATTTATTCATTTATTTAGTCTGTTTATTTTCTGGATCGTCGAAAAAAAAAAATATCCAGTACAGAAGGCTTCATTGTGGAGGTGTGGAGCTTACTGAAGATTCCGTTGTTGTTGTTTATTTTTGTTGTGTGTGTGTGTGCGTGTGCGTGTGTGTGTGTGTGTGTGTGTGTGTGTGTGTGTGTGTGTGTGTGTGTTGGTGTGTGAACTGCAGGCTTAAAGTTTCGCTTCTGTAACCCACCATCCTCAATTTTTGGGGATAGGGAGGGAGTTGAGGGACGTTTGCATAACCTGGCAGTGAAGCAGCATGGTTATATTAGTGTCACCGCATGAAGGCGTCGTTTGGCGTGACAGAGAGAAGAAAAGGTGAGAAGAAAAGGTGAGAGAAGAGAGAAGAAAAGGTGAGAGAAGAGAGAAGAAAAGATGAGAGAATGAAAGAGATGAAAAGGTGAGAGAAGAAGAGGTGAGAGGAGAGGAGAGAAAAAGAGGTGAGAGGAGAAGAGAGACGTAGAGGTGGGAGAAGAAAAGAAAGGACGAGGTGAGAGAGGAAGAGGTGAAATTATATATACAATTATCTTCTTTAACTGGTGCTGGAGAGACGCCTTCACGTGGTGGCACCGATATGACTGAGTGGTGGGGCTGCCTGGTTATATAAACGTCCCTCAGTCTCCCCCTTATACCCCAAAATGAGGATGGTGGACTACGGAAGAATGGACACTTTGGCCTGCAGTCCACTGGGTTCACGTTCAGATGAGCCTGGGATTGCAACTACCACCACTACATGTCAAAGGTGAATGTGGAAAGGGAACAGAGGAGTGTAAAGAATAGTTCATCATCATCATCATCATCATCATCATCATCATCATCAAGAACAACAACAACAACAAAAAGTGTGGAAAAAAAACAGAGGAGTGTAAAGGTTTGTTAGTCATCATCATCATCATCATCATCATCATCATCATCATCATCAAAACAAAGACTGTGGAAGCAACCTATTTATATATCTAGATAAAAACACATCACATTGCAGGCTTAGTGAAGTTAGTGCAGACATTCCAAAGAAGAAGAAAATGAGAGAGAAATCCATACAGGGTGGACCACAAATAGCGCCCCTTTTCCAATCCGATGGTGAGTTTTTAGTGGGGATTAATTTATGAACCATGCTGTGTTTATTGGGCCTGAAAATAGCGCTGGACGGCTCATTCTCCTGGTGTGGGCGTGGATGCAGCAGTCAGAGTAGGACATAAGTAAAAAATGCAAGGTAGAGAAGGACTGCTTATTCTGCTGATAAGGGCGTGGAAGCGATAGTCAGAGTAGGACATAAATAAATAATGCAAGGTAGAGAAATACTGCTCATTCTGCTGGTGTGGGCGTGGAAAGAGAGGGTAGAGATGAAGCTGAGCCGTCACCAGTGCACACAAGAAAAACCCAGTGGAGTGGAAAAGGGGCGCTATATGTGGACCACCCTAAGTCATGCCGCGTTTATTTTTTTGAGCACAGACTTTCAAAAATCAAAATTATATATATCCACGACAGTAACATCAATGACACTCACGTCTAAATTAACACTCATTTATCACTTATTTCGTTATTGCAGTGATTTATTATTTACAGTTCTCGAGGACACCCGGTTAACCACATCTTTGACTCATTAACACCTACCTTGCTTCTTATTCCCGTTAACGACAGACGATTTTAGTAGCTTAAGAAAGGACTTAAGATCCGCATTTTCTTAAGTTAAGAAAGCTCCCTAACACCTTTTCCTAAGCGATTTATTTTCTTTATTACACCTTACTCTCCTCAGGCATAAATCATTCCAATATCGCCATACTCTTCAGAAATAACGTATGAGTTGATATTAACCAGCCGTATAAAAAATAAGTCGCTAAGGGAGAATTGTTAGGGAGCTTCCTTAATCTAGAAAAATACGAGCCAAAAACTCGTATTCTCGTTCCTTAAAGAGGCTCCCTAACACCTCTTCCTTGGCGATTTATTTTGGGATACGGTCGGTAAAGAGTATAGTGATATTAGAATGATTTAATTAACACAAGGATAGCAAGGTGTAATAAGCAAATAAATCGCTTAGGCAGAGATGTTAGGGAGCTTCCTTAACCGACGAGAATACGGACATAAGACCAAAAACGTTTGTAAATATCACAGTAAACGTTTTGGTTGAGAATAAATATTTTTGGTATAATACTGTAACGTTCGAGGGTAGATTTTGAGAGAGAGAGAGAGAGAGAGAGAGAGAGAGAGAGAGGCCGTCTCATCCCAAACTCAAACGAGACAACTTCATATTCGCAAAGGGTTGAATGAAACCAACCATCTGCTGGGGTTTTTGAGAGAGAGAGAGAGAGAGAGAGAGAAACTAACACACTCAAGGTTGGAGGAACCCTATTATTTTGCGTCATTTAGCGCCCGACGATTTTTTTCAGCTGTGAGAAAGGAGGTGGTAGGTTGTGGCGACCATCATCCACTCACTTGATGTGGCGCTGCCTACTGCTTCCTTCACCTTTATCATTCTTCTTCTGTGTCTGCCCTCCTCTCTTCCTATTTCTCACCATCATCCACTCACTTGATGTAGTGCTACCTACTTCTTCCTTCACCTTTATCATTCTTTTTCTGTATCTGCCCTCCTCTCTTCCTATTTCTCCCATCTATCCTGTCACTTATTACACTTCTTTCCTTTTCAGGTGGCTTTACATTGAGTGACAGGCTTAATGGTTTCCTTTAAGCCAGAAAACCATTTACAACGCTGGGTAGTAACCATATAACCAACCCACACGAGTTCCCTACGTGTCAACAAGTGGGTTGGCGGAGGGTTAGTGCCCCTCCCGGTAAAACAACCAACTCAAAGACAAATGGCCACCCCATACGGGATTATGACGTCTGGCTATAGATAGATAGGTAAAATAGATAAAGATAGATAGATAGATAGGAAGGAGGGGAGCTAAAGGCGGTATTCTCGTGCGATTAGGAAGCTCACTAACACCTCTTCCTTACCGATTTATTTCTGATTCAGCTCCGTTACCATATTCTTGTGAGTTATTCAGCCTACTAACACCTCTTCCTTACCGATTTATTTCTGAGTCTGCTCCATCACTATATTCTTGTGTGTTATGCCAGCAGTCTGTGTTGATATTAAAAGATGTAAAGCAAAAAAGAGGATATTATTAGGTGGTTTGGAAAATAAATCGCCAAGGAAGAGGTGTTAGGGACCCTCCTTGTATCCTTATCATTAACCCTTCCCTCTCTCTTGGGCCAGTACTCTAGTCAGTTAAGGAAGCTCCCTAACA
>JAGKTI010007637.1:11523-36193 GCA_018397915.1 Birgus latro
CCACACCACACCACAACACAACACACCGAGAATCGTCTGAAGGTAGCAAGAATAAGATGAAAAAATAGGTTAGTCAATAGAGGGGTTAGCATTCAGGCTCCTGTGAATCGCTCTCAGCTGAATAAAATCGTCTGGCATTTGAAATAGAGTATAAAGCTCGTAATCTTGTCGCATAAGGAAGCTCCTTCACATCTTTTCCAATGCGATTTATTTGCCTATTACACCTTACTGTCCTCTTCTGTGTTACATAAATCCTTCCTACATCGCCGTACTCTGCATAAATAACGTACAAAACTATATTAGCCAGCCATAAACAAAAATAAATCGGTAAGGAAGAGGTGTTAGTAAGTTTACTAATCGCACGAGAATATCATCCGAAGACTTAAACACACCATGAGAGAATTAAGCATAGAAGAAAAAGAAATGATTGAGAGAGACTACAGCAATCAGGGGGAAAAAAAAAAAAAAAAAGGAAATGGTCTCTCTTATCTTTTTTCACTCTGACCTATTAGCTGTTGGCGTGTTCCATCTTTGAACGAACACTGCCTTGCCGTGGCGAAGAAGCTTGTACAGTCAGAGAAACAGGTATCTTCCCATTTCTGTCTGAAGAAAATTTATAGCAGACCAACCAAACACAACGAAAATCTTGTCTCAACTAATGCCTGTCTCTGTTGGTTCGACTTTTCCACTATCGGTTTGTCAGATATAAGAAAGATATTTGTGCTTTTGCCAGTACATCAGTGAAGCTATACTTTAGTCACGGCGCACGACTCTGAGGTTGTCATTATCTTACCTTGGCAGCCTACCTGTAAACAGTGCGTCCAATTTCGTATCATATTATACACGAATTATATTATTATACACGAATATATTACACACGAATATTATTGTACACGAATATATTATACACGAATCACACGCGCATCATATTTTACTCGAAATCGGATGCACTGTTGACGGGTGGGTTACCAGGACACGATAATGACAACCTCAGAGTTGCGCGCCGCAGCTATAGTCAGTTGCACCCATACTAACCCAGTCCATTGTTAGGGGTCAGATGAAAGAGTTCCCCTCACGGCAACTGCCTGAGCTGGATTTGCAAGATATTGACTCAAACGTCCTTTCTAAACCACTGTGACTCGTATGGGATAAACTGCTGCAAAACCCCTTCTACACCTGCGTGTCCTCCCGCTGTCAGTGAGTCTGTGTCCTAAACCCTCTGAACTCCCGCAACCCTAAGACCTTTCTTAAGCTGAATAAAATCGTCTGACATAGGCTAGAAATAAGGCAAAAAAATAACATATGGCCTCCGGCTGAAGGATTTCTCTTGCTACGGCTTAGCATTCAAGATGGAGAGATGGCAATTTTAGGCCAAGTTAAAGTGGAGGGAGTATAGCATCATATTCTAGCATCATATGTCTTGTTTCAGCTCAGCATTCCCAATAGACAGATGGAAATTTTACGCCAAGTGAAAGTGGAGAGAGTATAGCATCATATTTTAGCATTATATAGCTGCTGCAGCTCAGCATTCAAGATGGAGAAGGAAGGCAATTTTAAGCCATGATAAAGTGAAAAGAGTACAGCACCATATTGTCTGGTTACAGTTCAGCATTCAAGCTGGAGAGATGGTAATTTTTGGCCAAGTTGAAGTGACAGAGTGTAGAAACCGAGAGCAGGAAGCTAAGAGGAATGAGGTGCCATGTGTGCCAAGCAAGAGGAGTGCCAGAGAGGAGGGGGACGTGGCCGGGGGGGGAGAGGGTGGGCGAGGCTTGATATTCACTGATTCACGTATTCACAGATTCACGTAGTGGTACAATTGCGGACGTGGGAGTAACATCGACAGTCGAGGGTCATAATCAAAGCAAAGACTAGGGTGGCAAAAACTGTCTGCCTCAGTGATCCTCGGCTAACAGATTGACATTATTTCTTTGACTTTTTCTACGACTTCTCCGATTTGTATTCAAGGGGACGATTGGAACTAAGCAGAAATTGACCCTCGCTTAGTAGACAGGCATTGGTGTAAGGGCTGTATAAGTAAAGCAAAATTTAGAGCATAAAGATATAAATAAGCTTCAGTTTCTGGTGATAACTTAATAAATGTGGTGGTAACTTCAATATTAAAGCACTTGATGAGAAAACATGTCTGATTTCTCTTGTCGTTTCTGAAATCACGCTGTAATGTTCAGTGGAGGACGTACACAACAAACAGTTCTAGATGATTCGTAACTGTGATGATAGGGCGTGTATACGAAGATGGGTTCTGTGTAGGCCGGAACGTTAGAGAAAAAAGATAATTCAATCTCTGACCTGCATCTTTCTCCCACCAAACAATTCCATACGTCTGATCTCTGTCTGTATCAGTGACAACACCACGACGTAATGTTCGAGGGAGGGTGAACATAACAGCTCTGGGTGTTCATAACTGTGACATTGAACACGTCTGGTCTGTTATGGTCAATGAAGGATGAACACAACAGAGATTTCTAAGTGTTCATAACTGTGATCATGAGCACACGAATGAACGCCTGATCTCTATCGTTGTTAAGTATGAGATCCAAGCTAATCACATCTCACGTTTACTTAAACAGATGAACAGAGAAAGGGAAAAATAAATTACAATATTCAGTTAAATAGCCAACAACACGTAAGGGCCTGATTAAAATTTCAAGGGAGTTAATGGAGGGTTTATCTGCAGTTCGGAAATTCTCTAAAAAAAAAAAAATGAATAAATAAAAGATAGTCTAGAGATAACAGAGATAATATATATAAAAAAGACACCATTAAAGATAAGCAAAATTAAATCGTAAGTAGCCAAAATGCAGGAAAGAAAATCCTCGGAGTGAGGGAGTTGAAATACGAGAGAGAGAGAGAGAAACTTAAATTTAACCCTATCAAAGACTCGAGGGTTATAAGGCAGACAATTAGTGTTTTCTGAGTCCCATTCTCGCCCTAATATGACCTGCGACAGTCTAAGTTACATCCAGATCCCTAAAATTGTACAGTAGATTAACCCCCTCTCTCTTTACTAATTGTACAGTAAATTATCTGAATCCTTCTTTACTAATTGCCTTCCAGTAAATTAACCCCATCTCTTTATACTAATTATCCTCTGGTGCATTAACCCCATCTCTCTTTACTAATTGTCCTGCTGTAAATTAACCCCATCTCACTTTACTAATTGTCCTCCAGTAAATTAACCTCATCTCTCTCTACTAATTGTCCTTCAGTGAATTAAACCCCTCTCTCTTTACTAATTATTCTACATGAAATTAACCCCATAACGCATCGGTCAGTCACACGTAACAAGCTAAACGTCTTCAATTTCCAGATGATAATTTTGCATGACCACAGGCAAAGGCAAAAGCTAGTCTGCTATTCCACTGCGTCTGCTTCACACTTAGGGCATGTCCGTCACTTTCCTCCCTGACGCATCGTATCAAAAAGAATCATCCGTGGCCAGAGAAACACACCAAGGCTCGTATTCTTGTCGGCTAAGGAAGCTCCCTAACACTTCCTCCTAGGTGATTCATTTTGCACTACATTACTATCATCTTTATATGTGCTTGAATCATTCTAATCGTCATCATCATCATGCATCATTTTCGTACAACAATACTGGCTGAGGAGGCCCATAGCTCGGCTCTTTGATCTCACTAGGCGCATGAAGTTGAGAACAAAAGCCCTGAGTACTAACAATATAAAATATCTTGTCTTCTATCCTACTTCATTCTCCGTGGACTTCTTTACTATCCCATAACAGCTAAAGTTTTGGTATGGACACTGCTGAATATTTCGGTTGCAACCCTGTATACCTAAAGTTTTAATTATTTAGATGCAAGTGAATGCTTTAATTGTAAGTGTTTGTAGTTTTGGGATACGGATAGCTTTTCTGAATAAAATTACCTGAGGAATTATTTTGATTGCGACTGAATATTTTGACTGTAACTCATTAGAAAGTTTCATTTTGGACACGATTGTATGCTTTGATTACAACCTGACACTGAAAAAGCGACAGAATATTTTGGCTGTAACTCATTAAAAGGTTTCGTTTTTGTCGTGGCCTATGCTCTGATTGCAATTCACCGCAGCTGACGCTGTATTTTAGGCATGAACTGACTTTCTTTTATTGCATTGTCCAAAGTTCCATTTTTGAGATGGCTGAATGCTTTGATTGTATCCTAGCGTTGGTAAAATTTTGGTTCAGAAGCGACAATGTTTTTACGATTAACCCGGCACGCGGAACCACCGGCCACACTCTGCCTCCATTCCCGCTGTCACAAAGGAAGGAGGAATATGAAAAATGAACATAATTGTGCCATTAAAGCTGTAGTTGAGTGGGAATAAGCTGGTACCTGGGGGAGGGGGAGGAAGAGGGGGGTGACTCTTGAAGACCAAAGGGGGAGGAGCTGTAGTGGGGGTGGGGGTTGAGAGAGGAGACCAGGATTTGGGGAGCTTGTACTACCCTCCCTTCCTCTCTCCCTCTCTTTCTTTCTCTCTCTTTTCTCACAATCCTCATTTTCTCTAATCTACTGCTTGGTCATGGAACAACACAAGAGGTAATGACGAGTTGTCCGCGAGACTAGACTACCTGTGCTTGGCCTGGAAAAGGGTCAAAGGTCAACCCAGAATCTTATCCATGACAAAAATAAATAAAAAAATAAATAAATAGCTTCTTATCAGTGACAGGGAAAAAGGCAACACTTCCAGGAAATTGCTGCAGGCAAATATTTCAGAGTAATTAAAAGACTTATAAAATCTCTCTCTCCGCTATTTTGCTTCTCAGAATGCAAGAAGTACTTTAGAATTATTGTCAACAAATATCAATTATCTCTCTCAACTGCTTTACCTCGTGGATGCAAGAAGTACTTTGGAATTGTTGCTTAAAATATAAAAATCTTTAATATTTTACTTCTCGGAATTCAAACAACTTTTTACCGTTTCCATAACATCATAGGTTTTTTTTTTAATATATAAAACTTGAAAAATGAGGCAGATTCCTAAAATTACTGGGATATTGTCCAGTGTTATGCTCTGCTGACTTGAAGTTTTGTGTCCATTAACTATGTCTGCATTTTTAATGGATACTGTATATATGTTTGTATGTATTTATGCTTGTATTTATGTATGTAATTTGTGTGTGTATGTAAAACACCTCATTTTTAACAGTGTCTGTGGAGGTGTTGTTATTTTACTCAGACTGCCACAAGACGATTCTGTTTTGTGGATAGAAATTCCAGTTGTAAATTGGTTGAAAACTTTACATGATTAGCCTTTAGACTACAAAAACTCCTTTGGTGGGATACGCTGGACTAGTTTTATTCAAATAATTAAAAAAAATGCATTGAAGGAAGCAAATAGAGTAACTGCAATCAGATTTGTCATATTCAGAGACTGTAATGTTAAATTTAAACAGATTTGTTAGATGCAAAAACTGTGATGTTAAATGTAATCAGATTTTTCACATTCAGCAACCGTGACTGTAATTTTTAATCATTCCGAGAAGCATAACCAATAGATAGGAATTTACAACATTAATGACCAGTCACATTTAACCCTTTGGAGATGCAGAGGGCCAGTTCCAGGCTACCTTGGTCCAGGACGTTTAAGAGTAGATGATTAGTCTGCTCCCCTTGGTGGCATTTTGTTATTGAAAAACCTCCAGTCACTTCTTGGGGGTTGAACCTATGCAAGACTGCCTCTCTGACTAGGGCATTCCAACCACTAGACCACCAGGTGTCAAAGTGAAGGTTGAAGAACTTAAGAAATATTTGCATGCTCACATTTCCTCAAAGCTCACCACTAAATTGCACTCTACTCTGTGACAAAGAACTGTTAGTGACGGGAAGGCACTGTTACTTGGGTAGGAATGTGACAAGGATAGTGTGTGGTAGCGACGCCTGTTATGGTGAACCTAGAGAAATTATAATGTGTGTGTCTAAGGGGCCGCTTCCACAGTTGTTTCATTTGGATCTCAACCGAAAGAGTCCCCAGTATGATAAGCTTGCTCATTAAGGATTCGATGGTAACTGTTCTAAAAATGCTAATATTGTCGAAGAGAACCCCAGACATGGCACGCTTCACTGGGGAGACATGGAATTAACTAAGGGTTCATTGGTAACGTCTAACAATGCTTATATTAATGGTTCGTGCACTTCCCAACATCCCCAACATGGCAAGCTTCAAGTACGGAGCTTACTAAAGGCTCGTTTACACAGTCAGGCCAGAGCATATTATCAAGCAGTATAGCGATGCTGAGCTCGAGAAGTGATTGTGTAGATGACAACACTGATCGCCAATTCTACGTATTCACTGCCTGAGCATTAAACGTAACTAAGCTTCAATAACATGCTCCGACACTGATCACATAAATAAGCCCAAAGGATTCCATAGTAACCATTCTCATAATGCTCAAATTAATAGTTCGTGCGCTCGCCGACATCACTGCCAAAGGTGAATGTTGAAGCGGAAACAGAAGAGTGAGAAAGTTGGTTAGCCATATCTTGACAAAAAAAGCAGCGACTGTGGAAACGGCCTAGTTTAAAAGAGTGTGGCGAGCAGAAATTTTGGACTTACTCATTCTGAACACTCAAGGTGACCACTCGAGAAATTAACTGCAAATAGAAAATCATTAAACTTTGGTAGTACATTGTTAGACATGGTTTAAATTGCTGGTCAGGTATTTTGTTGTTACTTTTTTACTTTATACAAAACACTGAGGTATAGCATGACAGACACATGACAGGATATCAGAGGAAGGAATCACTAACATTTTCATATATTTTTCTCTCTCAATTTTTAAGACTTCAGGTAAAATTTGGCATTGCAGTATCATTGTGTTGTGACAGATTTTTTCTTCAGCATGTTGACCAAAATTTATTTTTTACTGCCTTTAGAAGACTTTATTTTTAGGAGAGTTTTCGAGCTGGAGGGGTTAGATATAACCTGCATTAACCTCTTCACCACTACGAATATTGTATTTTTATGAATTTAAAAATTTTTCAGTAGAAAGAATAAACAGAGAAAGACGACACCAAAATTAACAACGATGACGCATTTCTTTGTCATATTCTTCCCATCTTCAAGTCATTTTATTCAACTCGTGGAAGTCCTGTGTAGTGAATGAGTTAATGAATGCAACATCTTCCTCTCCAGTTTGAAAAATCCCTCCTAAGCTGAATAAACTCGTCTGAGCAAGAAGGAAACAAGAATTAATTAAAAAAGAAATGAAAACCGACGTCACTGGCTACATGAAATTGCAGTTTAAGATTTCTCGTAAGGTTTTCGTAAGCATGTCAGTGATTTCGACCCCTGGATGTATTATTAACAAGGACACCAGACCAGTATGACTAGGATAACACTCTAGCCTGCATCCCACGAACACAACAGCCCTTCCTTTGGCTCACTCACCCTCCAGAATACCACATGAGGCGATAAGTAACTTGTATTTAATTTCAGGGTTTCAACAACTCAAAATTAACTTCATGGTGTCAATAACTCGCACATAAACTTCAGGGTCTCAGGAATTTGGGTTGAAGTTCAGTGTTTCAGTAACCTGTAATTTACTTTATGCTGTTAGTTGCTGATTAGCTTCGTGGTATCAGTAACTCTTAATTTTCAGGATACCTATTACTACGTTCTTGGCAATTATTGAAGTTTGGAATGGTGGGAAATTTTGATATTGTTTTAGACGGATGGACAACAGACACAGCCACAAAGGTTCACATAAATGCCCCTCGAGGGATACCCTACTCTACACGGCTCAGTAATAATCCCAGATATATATATAACATTTTGCTTAGGATCGTCACAGCAGAGTTAAAATGAGCATGATACAATTTTGCATATTAAATCTCTTTCTTATATTCATTTCACTGTAAATGGTTTGAAACCCAGTATATGTATTTGATTATTTAAATTTTATGCAGTTCAGAATAAATAAATAGCTGATTATCAACAAAGATATTATTATTATTGTTGTTGTTGTTGTTGTTGTTGTTGTTGTTATTATTATTATTATTATTATTATTATTATTGGTACACGTGAAATCTTGTTCATATATCAGCAGTAGGCAAAAATAATTTCCTTTTTGAGCTGCACTTGTTGCGAAAAATGGATACATTTCGTATGACTTGTATTTAACTCGTTTATATCAGTTTATGGTATTATTTTACATGCAGTACAGGAATTTTATCTTTACCATAAATACATAGGGAAATATTTATGAAATTTTCCTGTATGCTTTTTCCGTCGCAAATAAGTGAGATTTTTTTTTATAAGTGAAAAGTTTAATTGCCATAACGAGATTTATAGAATACGAGAGCCGACATGACTCATCTGTGATTATTCTGTCGCAAATTTTATGAGATATTTAATTGGTGTAGGTTTTAACTGTAATCATGAAGTATAGAGAAGATTACCAGAGCCACACATTCACCACAGCAAGTTTAACTATATACAATTTTTGGTATTAAATCCTGTAAATGGTAAAAAAAACAATATTAACATTTTTTTACACACGTGGAGGGACACTGAGGTCAAGTATAGGGTCTTATAATAGCTATATAGTAAGGGACAATATATGGTGATTTAGTTTAGTAATTTAATGCAGGGTAATATTGCACAGGTCAGTATTAATTATCCTCTTCAATCGAGTGACGTATTTTCATCAGAATTAAATACAAGAGAATAAGATAGAAAAAATACTTGACGCTAAAAATAGAATTGAATAATAATACAACAAAATGAAGTAACGTAATATAAATACAATAGACAAAATAGAATAGAATTAAGACAAATAAAGTAGAATAAAAATGGAATAAAATAATACAATAAAATGGAATAAGATGAAATAGATAAAATACTAAAGCAGAATAAACTAGACAAATAAAGCAGAATAAAGACATATAAAATAGAATAAAAATAGATTAAACTCAAATAAATTAAAATAAATATCATAAAGAATGAATATAATAAAACAGAGAAGAATATAAGCAGAATAAAATCACAAAAAAATATTAATAACAGATCAGGATAAAAACAGGTTGAAAATTGTCGTCATATTGAAGGGTTTTGTCCAGGATAGGTCATAATTAAATATAGGTTAATATTTTCGGAAAGATTTGGTTTTCAGAATAACTTTAAAATGAAGGTGAGGGTAATCAAGGTAATTAAAGCCAGGGAAACAGTATTTGGTAATGTTTAGGTACTGTTCGGGTAACTTTTAATCAAGGTGGGGGCAGCTTTGGTAACTGGAATCAGAGTAATGTCACTGGGTAATGTTTTAGCACTTCTGGGTAACCTTTGTTGAAGCTGAGGGTAACTGCAGTAACTAAATTCAGGGAAACAGGATTTGGTAATGCGTAAATACTCTGCAAGGCAACTGTTAGATAAGGTTGGGTAATCATGGTAACTAAACATAGAGTAATATGGCTGGGTAGGTTAAATACTCTTCCTGGTAACTTTTAATGAGGGTAACCGCAGACTTAAAAAGAAGTGAGGCCATTGGGAGAGGCTGTGTGACATGGGTTGAGCCACAAGGGGAGACATCAACGCCCCCAGTGTGACCTCACCGATGGGTCAGGTGAGGTCAGACTGGGGGAGGGGGAAGGGGGGGCAAGGGTGATAAAAAGCAGAAGCAAACCACCACTGTGAAACTTACTCAGGGCTCTCACCTTCATCCCGGGCGGGGAGGAGGGGCGTGGGGGCAGGGCGGGGCGGGGCAGAGGTGTAGCTTTGGGGCATCGGGGCAGGGCGGGGCGGGGCAGGGTCGTAGCTGAGGGACTTATGGTACCCGTCGGTCTTATAGTCGCTGGGCACGTCGTGGTTCCCTAGGTGACCGTAGTGGTGGAGTGCCGCCCCTGCGCCCACTCCCGCCTCTCCCTCCAGCCCAGTGTGGCGTTCTTCAGGGCTGCTGCGAGAAGCCCCTGGGTGGGAGAATGGGCGGCCTAGGGTGTGGGCAGTCACAGGGCTGGGGGAGCGAGAGGCAGCAGGCAAGGCTAGTAAAGAATCCAGCACATCTTCCAGACTGGTCCCCTCTACTTCGACCCCCATCCCACCCACGTCCGTCCACCCATCTCCCTCTTCGCTCTCTTGCCGGTAGTTGATCCCCCCGGCCCCAGCCCCGCCTGCCCCCCCGGCCGCGACCCCGACCCCGCCAGTGATGTGGGCGAAGTAGCTGGTGGGTGCGGGGCTGGGTTGGTGCTGGGGTGGGGCATCTTGCTGGGTGTCGTCCTGAAACACCCCATTGCCTGAGCGGGACGCCAGGTCATCGCTGCCTGGGGATGCCTGCATGTCGTCTCTGCTGCTCCCCGGCCTGCTACTGCTGCTTCTGCTACTGCTGCCCACACTGCCTCTGCTACTACACCCGGCACTACTCAGCACACTACTCCTGCTGTTTAAACTGTCTATATTGCGACTGCTGAGGCCACTGTTGACAGTGTCTGCAGTGCTGTGCCTACTACCCACAGTGCTGCGGTCCACCGTGCTCTGCCCACTGTCAGAAAGGCTGTGTCTGCTGTCTGCTCTGCTGTCTCCCAAGCTGCTGTCCACAATCACTGCTGTGCTGTCATTGGTACTGGCAGCAGTGCTGTCTCGGCTGCTGTCCCTGAGGCTGCTGCACGCGCTGCTCAGGCTGTTCACCAAGCTCGCCACCTCTGTCAAGGGCCTGCTGTCAGTCTCTCTCACACTCTCTCTACAACAGTACTAAGGCCACGTTACTACGGCACGTATTCCCGTTACCTTAGTAGCCATTCTAACACCTCTTCCTTAGCCAGCGTATTTTATGTCTGCTGCCTTGATAGATTTTGCATTCTGTTTAAGTTATGTGTGTCAGGATATAAAAGATGTTATTAACAGTCGGGAGAATGATGTGTAATATGCAAAAAAAAAAAAAGAAAGAAATTTGTTTAATATGCAGATACATTGCTAAGGAAGAGGTGATACAGAATCCACTGAGGCGATGAAAACACGAGCCTACTGTACATGCCACACAACACAGCACAACACAACACAACACAACAGTACAGAAAGACTCATGTTATATGGTACTGAGTCTGGAAATTTATTTCCTTAACGATTTACTTCCTTATCGATTTATTTCTGCCCATGGAACGTCAATTATCACTTGTATATATTTTAAGAAATCAGTGTTGATAGTAGTGATGTATAATTGACATACGGGAGGGCAATGATGTACAATGAGCAAAATAAATTTCTAAGGAAGAGGTGTTAGGGAGTCTCCTCAACTGATGAGAATAGGACAAGGTTAGTTCTATCACACCAGTTAACACCAAAACTTACTAATATATATACACCCCTAAATCAGCTATCACTTGATACTCCGGTTTGGGGACTTCATTCACAAACAAATTTCAGTCACCAGCGGCACACTGCAGTACACCACACACAATTATATGCCATATTACTAACTTACTGAAGACAAATTACAGTATATACCGACACCTTGGGCTTCACAGGCTTTATACCATCTCTCCCTTAGGGATGTAATTTGCATATGACACCTTGATGTGGCTTCTGCAATCATTTGGTCTTGTTATTTACTTTGCATATTACACTTTGTGTGCCTTCGTCAGTCATTTGTTCTTCAGTATCAGTGGTGTCCACCCTGGGGGCAATTGTGTCATGGGCAGCCATGGTTTATTTCTCAGGGGGGTCCCTGGCAACAATCCTAAGTAGGCTACATGGAGTCACTAGAGACAGATTTTCATCCTGGGCCAAAACCTGTGAGGAATCCTTTTCCATCAACTATCTCGTGTAAGTCATTCTAGGAAACAATGAAAGATGAATTCCTGGAATACTGCAACGATTCGTTCAACAAAGAGGCGTTAGGACAGAGGAAACCTGACGAAGTTTTGGCTGAGAATGGGTTGCTACTCTTTTATCAGCCATGTGCTTATATGGCTGCTTCTGTTGTCTTTGTCTACCTCACACCTCCCTAGATTAGTTTCCTCCAAACCTCAACCTATAGCAGTTCAAGTCCAACTGCTACAGATTTTTTATGAATGGAGGACACCTATAATCTGGTGTGCGGATTTTTTTTTTCATTTGTTTTTCCTTCCAATGTCCATCTTTGGTTTTAAAAAAAATGTTAAGTGGAGTTTCCCCAAGATATCCGACCATCAACTCCTAGCAGCGTAATTGGATTTGCATAGATGACATTTTTCGTGGCCTTACAGTGACTCATTCACTGACGGCACCTCATATCATACTCTTAAAGCATAGTTCTGTTTTGACTGTACGGTTCCGGACAGTAACGTCGATCCACTTTTATATTCGAACAATTATGAAAGCCTTACATATTATTCTGAGAAGTTTGTTGGGTTCCGAAGGTTGCAACACTTGGATTCGATAGACATTGCTCACTGTTTCGTTATTTATCGTATTTTTGTGAATCAATATATATATGTCCACAACAGTATGTGACTGTTAGGGTGTAATATGCAAAATAAATTGCTAAGGAAGAGGTGTTACGAAGCCCTCAGTGCCACTTACGATACGATCCCTGAATACGACACAGAGTTCAACCCAGTAACACGAAAATAACGTCACACTACCCAGGCACAACCACCACCACTTCGCCCGAATCCATTGAGAAACTTAAGGTCAATTTTCACTCATAACTCAGATTTTATTTACATGGGGAACAAATGATGGGATTAGACTGTATTCTCCTCTTCCTTCCTGCAGAACAAAATGCTGACAATAATTTTCTGTGATTCATTTTGGCAGGAATAGTGGGGGAAATAGAGTACGTAATATTCCGATGTCTCGTTCTTCCTGGGAAAACGTACTTATAATTCAAATTTGTTTTTTATATGAACAAGATACGTAGAAAGACTGAGCATTCTCCTTTCTTCGTCGTTCCTGTAAGACAAAATCACTTTCAACAAATTTCCACTTTTAACATTTATTTTTCCAGAAATTAAGGTGACTTAAAGGCATTGAAAAATTTGGACTCTTCATCTTGTCCTTCCCCAGATAAATAAATATAGTTACGAAAAAAAAGATCGTAAGTTTGTTGATCCAGGCCCAGTATAGCAAATCTCTTCAGACCAAGGATGTCATTTTTCTTATTCTTGCCACTCCCAGGCGATTTTATTCAACTTAAATTTTCCTCATAGTGAAAGAGCTGTTATTGTGGTCTTAGGTTCGTTTAAAATTTGAACCCAGTGGACTACAGGCTGAAATTGCCCTTCTCTTTCAGTCCACCAGGGAGAGTTAAGGGACATTTGTACAACCAGGCAGGAAATCCGTTCAGTGATTTTGATGCCACCACATGAAGGTCTCCCTAATCACCAGTGACAAGGTGAATAAAAGCTATAGCAACCCTTGTTCGAAAAGATTACCCCAATTAGAGTAAAATCGTCTGTGGGTAAGAAAAAAAAAACTTGAAGGGATTTACCGACAAGTACTCTACACTTCTCTTTCCCAACGACACAAACCTTGACACCCTTTCAGAACTAGGCTACCCAAACCTCTCCTTTGATTATAATTATTAGTAATTTGCACACGGAAAGGGGTTAGTGGCTTCATTACTTTTTCTGTTAGGCGAGGGAAATTGTTTTATATTCAGTAGGCAAATGAAGTAAAGCATCTCTTGTTGGGGGGAATAAGTACAGGATGACCCATATTTTACCCATCTCAGTTTCCTTGTGTTGTGTGGACAGCTCAGTCATCATTACCATTGTCTACCATGCATTTTTTTTTTGCTTCCCATAACCCAGCTCATATTTTGTTTTCTGTCTGGTCCTATACGCCCACCACTGCATATGACTATACTTATTTTATGTCCCCATAACACACGAGACCTGAAATGCATAATATACGGACCATCCTGTACGAGCAAGAGGTGTGATCAAAAAGTTCTGATATTGGTTTTGTCGATTTGTAATGAGTGGCCTGTGAATCGCGCCCTTGCTTATTGTACATCAGCCTTTCTTCTAGTTACCATGTATCAGACACCAAGTTACTATTCGCCAGTGCACCGAAGCAAAGGCAAAACTAAGGCTGTGTCACCTGTCCAGTTGATGAATCAGTCCCAGCGGAGGACAACAATATGAGCAAAACCCAAAATAGCTCATCAGTCAAAATCACAGTTGTAGTTAATATTACTCGTATTTATTAATATGGAAGGAATTGCGTACAAGGAATTTCACCCCAGATGTACTATTGTATATGCAGCTTTCTACCTGCAAATTATGAAACATTTGCTTAAGGCAGTGAGATGATGAAGTGAACTGGTATGTGGCCGCTCCACCATGACAATGCATCCAGTCACACAGTATGAATTACCCAGCAGTTTTTAGCAAAGAAAACGCCCCACTAGTCCCACATCCACCTTTTTCACCAGACTTAGCACTTTGAAACTGTTTCCAAATTGAGGCTCATGATGAAAGAATATTGTTTTGACACCAATGAAGAATTCTGATCTAAAACTACGAATGTCACGAAGAACATCAGTATAGAAGAGCTTTAGTGATGCTTTCTTGGCCCGTATTCTCGTCAGTTGAGGAAGCTTCCTAACGCCTTTTCCTAAGTGATTTACTCTTCTGTGTTGCATAAATCCATCCAATGTCGCTATAATGTGCATAAAAAGTGTACAAACGGATGTCAACCAGGCATGACCAGAAATAAATCGCTAAGGAAGAGGTGATGGGGAGCTTTCTTACTCAGTGAGAATACAGGCTCTTGTGTGGTGGGAACGGTGGAACAAGAGGATAACCGAACTGCATCTAATGTTCATTCGAGTTTGTCAGTCTTTATCAGACCTTTTTGTCACACCTCATATGCTAGATTAAATCGCTACTGTGATGAATATGTAGGATTTTTCGACATAAGTCTCCATGTATAAGGGTCATTCTAATAAATTTATTAGTTCAATTTTAACTGGACAGCATATTTTGGTATTGATGTTAATTTTGCGACATTTGGGTTAATGATTTATAAGTTTTAACTGAACTGCATACATTGATAATTCTGTTAACTTCACAACGTATGGATTAACAGGCACATAATGACATGAGAACTTGAGGACAGAGGTTAATAACGAGACAGTATCAGTGGAGGAGAGTAGGTTTGGAGCTCTACCTTGCAAAAGACTTACCAAGACTCGGGCCATTTGCCTTCCTTTCTATTCTACTGCTTCACAAATTGCTCTTTCTCTTACTCCGAGCTAGAAAAATAGAGATGTGCATTATTATTGTCCATATATGCCCCCTTATCATAGCTAGAGTACTTTAAATTCATATCCTCAATCATGCAATGCCTTATTTTAACACTCGCCCCTGAATTCACATCGAATAATGACGCTCCCTGAACACCTTTTCCTAAGCGATTTATTTGCTCATTACACCTTACTGTCCTATTCTCTTAAGTAAATCCTTTCAGTATCACTATCCTCGGCATAGATAAAGTACAAAAGGATATTAACCAGCCATATCCAAAAATAAATCGCTAAGGAAGAGGTGATAGGGAACTTCCTTAACCAATGCGAACACCGTTGAACAATTCCCTCTAATGTTAAATGAAAAACTAGATTTATCCCAGTCATGAGAGGGTTAATGGTGGCAGTATTAACACTCTCAGCCTCTTAGGACCCTTAGTTGAAAATAATATGTCAAAAATTTGCTGTCCAGGGTCCATATTCTTGTCGATTAATGAGACTCCCAAGCACCTCTTCCTTACCGATTTATTTTTGGATATGGCTGGCTAATATTAGTTAGGTGTAACAAACTAAATAAACCGCTTATGAAAGGGTGTTAGGGAGCAGTCTTAATCGACGAAATTGCGGGTCCTGGTCATAAGAGTTAAAAGAAGGTCATAATGAATGGTTTAATAATTGGACACAACCAATTCAGTCCAGTGACAATTTATAAATATTTTTACTATCTCCAGACGATTTTATTCTGCTTTGGATGGCCCTCTAGTAGTGAAGGGATTAATGAAGGCTTTATCTAACCCTGCCAGTCCAGAAAGTCTCCAAAGCTGAATGAAATCGTCTGAAGGTCTGAAGATAAATTCAAATAGCCATAGGACTGAAAGGGTCAATATTTTTCTGGTCAATTTAAGAACACATTGCAAAATTAAAAATACTAAATAGAGTTCAAGATACATAGACTGTTTTACAAATATAACCCTAAAATTACAAACTGGTCCATGTATAACGCATCTCAATTCTCGTGTGTTGTGGGAACAGCTCTGTCAACATTACCAGTGTCTACCCTCCATTTTTTTTTTTAAATTCTCATTACTCTTTCCATGTTTTCATATTCTTTTTTTTATCTTTTTCGTTTATTTATATAATTATTATTAATTGATTGCATGGCTGACCAGAAATTTCACGAAAGAACCAAAATGTCTGTGCTCCTCACAACAACAAACCGAGCCGTCCGCGCAACACACGAACATTGAGCCGCGTAATACAAGAACCACAGCATATATAACTCAGATAAAGGTTATAACTGGTACAGATAAATTAGGGCGAATCAAAAGCTTTCATACCTTAATTTGTACTTATGATTTTTAGAAGCCTGGTATTTTATCACTATTGCGGCATTAAGCAGGGGCGGTTCCAGGAATATTTTTGAGGGGTTGCCCATGTCACTTTCTAAAATAATGAAGATTCGGTAAATTATTTCTCTCGGTCAGCTCAGTAGTATTAAGTAACCAAGGAGATTCTGCAATTATATTTATGCAAAACTAAAAACAAAATAGCCTGGAAAAGAAACAGTATATACAGGGCCCAACGAGACTTTTTTTTTTAGGAGCTTTTGTAGAGTTAACGATAAGTAAAAAATTCTGTATTAACTTAACCTCCTAAAGTTTCTCGTGAATCCAACATGACTCCTTGTATATAAAGTAGCATTTGTAACACTCCTGGATCCGCCCGCAGCAGGAAGCAATACAAGCCAAAGATTTATTTACAAGCAGCCGTACACAATGATCACTTACCAGTCAAATAAAAGCACTGAAGCACAGGAAAGTAACTCAGTCATTAAAAATAATAGTTACATTTTTTCTTCTTTATCTGGTTATAATCAACACAAGCAGTTAAATAGCTTCAAATAAAAGCAATGAAGCACAGGAAAGTAACTCATAAGCGTATCAGATAAAAACAAGTTGCATTTACAAGTTGCATTTTTTCTGAATCATTGCAATAAACATAAGCAGTTGATAATTGTTACAAAATAAGAAGCTGTAGTTTCTCCTCTTTTAAGTTAGAATATAACAAACATAAGCAGTTAAGTGATAATCATTTTAAATAGAGATATTTTTTCTTCATTTAAGCAAGATTATATTAGAGAAAAAATAAGTAACCAATAATTATAAAAGAACTGTATATTTTTTGTTTTAATCAGAGTATAATAATGATAAAGAATTAAGGAATTGACACTTGTTTTGAATTTAAAGAAGGTGCATTTTTTTCCCCTTTTTTTAAATCCACATAGCAGACACCTTTTGAGCAGTCATAGCCCTTTTTTTTCTGGCACCATATGACATCCCTTTGACACGCCTTATGACACTCTCTTTAACCCCTTATGCCTGTCCTCTAGGTAGCATGGGAGGCTCCGTAACACCACTTCCTAAGCAATTTATTCTACGTTTTACACCTCAGCATCCTCTAGTATGTTATATTGTTTTCATTTCGACATATTTTCCAACATTAACAAAAAAGGGGATATTGAGGTGTAATATGTAAAATAAAAAGCTGTGGAAAAAGTGTTACGAAATCTGCAGAGCCACTTCGATTACTAGACAGCTCGATGACGTGTTTATTATTATTATTATCATTATTATTAATTTCTTCCATACTATTTTCTTTAGCTTGTGTTGTGAAGGGGCAAATGAAGGCTACAATGTGTGTGTGTGTGTGTGTGTGTGTTTGAATCCATGAATAAATCCGCTGCAACTAATCACGATGATATATAAAGCAAGTTCAAGAATTTGGGGAAAATCTTTATAATGGGGAGTAATTGGTACAGGAGGGTGACTTGAGGTGTTTGAAAATCATGTTTGGTCTGCTTAATATCCATGGGTAAGGCTGCGCAACTACTCAATAATGACTTGTGTTCTATTTTATTTTCTTTATTCTTTTAGGTTGGCTCTATACAAGTGACAGTTACGGTTTGCTATCTACGTGCACTTGTTAGCCTTACGTGTTGGGGCAAATGAAACTAAACTTCAGCTCAAAGAAACAGCACTAACTTAAAAGCTAAAAATAAAGGAATAAAACCAAACAAAAGGGGTAAACAAAGGCTAAGTGTATTATGATCAAACTGAAATATGTACACAATTAAAAGATAATCAATTGACATGTACAGTAGCCTAACTCACCACTCTCAGCATGCATTTTACATCGCCCCAAAACTACTTAAATACAAGAGCTTTACTAAACCTCCCTAAATAGCTTGGGACTCCAGCTACTTCTCTCAGCATTACCACCTCCCAAATCAGCCAACCCCTTCATCATGACATTCTGTATTAGTTCTTGCTACCACAAGACTATTTTTAGCATGGGAGGTATTTTTGGACTGGAGGGGTTAGAGAATTATTAACCCCTTCACTATAAGAAGCCCCGTCTAAACTTAATAAAAATCGTCTGGAAATAAACAAGAATAAAATATACATAATACGAAGGACTGATGTGAAAGAACAGGATAAAATCTGAGTCAGTTATAAGTCAAATAATCTCGTAACATAACAGCATTTTTTACTTTTCATTTTTCTAGCATTTAGGAATATTTACAAGTATCTGTAGGGTATATTTTACCATCATGAATTACTAATCCTTTCAGTCCGACTTCTATAAAATTTTTCTCTTGCTGTTACCAAACGATTCTGCTCAGTTTAAGAGACCACCTTAGAAGAGAAAGGGTCAATAGCAGCAGTAGTAGTAGTAGTTATAGCCCCAGGTTCAAGTGAGATATGAACCCAGTGGACTGCAGGCTGAAGGTGTCCTCCTCCTGCAGTCCATCATCATCCTTTCAGGGAACAGGGAGGGAGTAGAGGGACGTTTGTATAACCTGGGAGAGGAGTCATATGGTTCTTTCAGTGCCCCCACATGAAGGGGTCCCTCTAGATCCAAAGGAATCATTGAGGGCTATATCAGCTCCTCCCCGAAAAGTGTCTCCTAGGCTGAATAAATCGTCTGGAGATAGCAGGACTAAAATTAATAGACGTCATTGGTCTGAAAGGGTTAATTATGGCAGAGGTTAGGCAACACGGTATACTGCATATTACGTACATTAACCCCTCCCAGCCGGGTGACGTATTTTGACGTTTAATTCTTGCTGCTACTAGACAATTTATTTAAGATCTGTGGCAGTGAAGGAGTTAATCAAGGTTATATCAAACCAGTACAGTCAAGAAATCTACCCTAAACTGAACAAAATATATCTAGTTGTGAAGAGGTTTAAGATGGCAGTCTGAAAAGTCTCTGCTAAATTGAATAGAATCGTCAGAAGGTACCAATAAAAACAGAAAGTACATAATCTGAATGAACAGATTAACCTCAGTCTGATGACACAGTTTGTTTCAATCGTGCTATCTCCATAAAATTATATCCAGCTTTGAGGGAACTTCTGAAACTGGAGGGGTTAGATACAGCCACCATTAACCCCTTCACCGCTAGACATCATTCGGACAATGAATATAACTGCTCAGATGTAGCAAGAATAAAATAATGATTAATTGGAGAGAAGGGGCATTTTCTCAAGGGGGTCAGAGGTGCTGAGAGAAATAGGTCATAGTTCAACTACATCACCACGCTATCCATTAGTGCTGACCTCCGTTAAATGCAACAACAATCACACAAACAAAAAAAATAATATATATATAAGTATAAATGCTTCCAAACCACTGTAAAATACTGCACTATATACTGTACCATTTACTAAACCGAAACAGTAGCTATATAACCAAGGATATATGGGATGGTTCATATACTGTGCATCCCAATTGTCATGTGTTGCGTGGACGGCTCATTTAGCATTACCAGTGTCTACCTTGCATCATTTTCAACTTCCTGTAACTCTTTTCATGCATTATCTTGCAACATTTTCTATTTCCCATTTTCATGCTTTTTTAGTATCTGCTTTTTAACATTCACTGATTGCATTTCTGAAGACTAATAAAGCATTCCTTTCACTAGCAGACAGAGCTGTCCCCGCAACACACAAGATATGAAGGCACAATATACGAACAACCCATATATTTAATGTCTTAAGCTTAATACATAAATGTGTGATCTAGGTGGGCACGTTAAAAAAAAGAAGTGTAAATTCTTTTGTTATGATCAACCTTCCTTACTGTTTAGGCTTCAAGCTGTCAAGTAACTGATAAGTTTGTATAAATATCTCTACATATACAACGTTAAAAGAGCATACACACATAAATGTTACTGTATAATGCATATTTGAATAATGACAGCTAAAAATAATTAATGTTAAGGTAAAAATATATATTTCATCTCAACAGTGACACTTCAGCCACTTAAAACCTTTCTTACTTTTTGAATTACTTACATAACAACAACATGACTAAGAGTACAGGCCAAACTATGTATAAATGATTCTTTTCCTATCACTCAGGAACAGCAAATGGAAATACAGGCCAGTCAGTTTATGATGTAATTCTTTTCCCATCACTAAGAAACATTAAATGGGAATATTGTAGCGAAGAATCAAGCACTGTGGAGAGGGATTATAATGTACAAATCTCTCCGCATACTTAGCCTGTCCTGAAGGGAAGGAAAATAGTTTATATTTACCACTTACCAGGTCATCACTTTCACGCACATATGCATCACGTTCGCTATACAGTATATCATCTGTATAATGTACATATTGATAATTAGGGCCGTAGCCTCTGTACAAAATGGTTATTATTTGACTGAATTGTAAGGAAACACAACTCCTTCAACACAACGTATTTTTCATAGGCTTGCTTGCTACCAGACGATTGTATTCAGCTTCGGAGTTTTGAAAATGAGGAGTTAGGTATAGCACTGATTTTCACAACTTGAGGTCCCTCCTGAAGTTGAATAAATCATCCTTTGATAGCTTGGTTAAAATGAAAAAATGTCAACGGACCAGAGGAGTTAAACTAAAGGGGAAACTGGCAAGATGCGTGCCAGGTGTTGTCGTTGTGCGGGCAAGGGGGCTGTGAAGGAGGGGGTCAGGGCCAGATAGCCGGGGAGTTGAACCATGACAAGACTGCTGCAACACCGTTTGTGACACGCCAAGCTGTACAGTCATGCCAACACACAGAATATTCATGCAAAGTATAACATTACCACAACTAAAAATGAAGGGGAATAGGGAATAAAATACACAGCATTCTTATACATTGATAACTCTGAAGGGTACATGTACACTATGTACACTTTGGCTTTCTCGCGGCAGCCTGGCAGGGGGGTGAGCCGCGGCGGGTGAGTGAGGTCAGCGTCAGGTCACCACGCCAGCAGGTACTCACCCGGGGGCTGCGGCGGCCGTGGGTTGACCTCACTGCCCTCGTTCAGGTCGTGGCCGTTGAGCTGGGAGGTGGGTGTGATGGCGTGGGAGGAGCTGGTGGGTGTCTCAGGGGAAGTGATGGGCCTGGACCCCACAAAGGAGCTCTCCACCCACACCAGCCGGCGTGGGGAGGGTGCACGGCCCTCAGGTCTTGGGGAACCCCTAGGGGAGGCACGAGGTGAGGGTGTCGACTCGTTACAGTAATGGACGATGGCAGATGTGACCTCTTTGATGGAGGAATGTACATCCGCCACATCCGTCGGCACCTGTAGTTGAATCCCATTTGTGTCGCCATCTTCACCCGCCTCCTTGGCTTCGGGCTGTGTCGCACTGTTCGCTTCAGCTGGACAGTTTTCCTTGTCTTGTGCAGGTGGCTGTGGCTGTTTTACAAACCTCTGGCTGTAGGCTGTGATTCCTAGTGCCAAGCGGTCTGCCGCAGTGAGGTATGAGCCTGAGCTGGTGAGGGAGGACTGTGAACCAGCCAGGGAGGCAAGAGAGGTCTGTGAACGCCACCCCAGGTATGGTTGGCGGCTGCATGTGGCGGTGGTGCGGGAGGAGGTGACTGACCCAGTGGGGGTGGTAGTGCCAGAGTTCAGTCGAGACGTGGACCAGCGGGATGCAGGGTAGTGGAAGAGAGACCCGCTGCGGTCACTAGGAGAGGGCGAGATAGACGAATTGGAGGCAGGCGACACCACACCGCCCATCCCCGATACACCTCTCGTTGCCACACGGGTGGGGATCACCACTTTGGTTGGAGTGTTGGGTGTGTGTGCGCGGGACGACCCTAACGAGGTCATTGAAGCTGTCTTGGAGGAGTACGCTGACCAGCCGCCTCCACCAGTAGCACCAGACCCATAGTCCCTCCGGCGTAATAGGAAGCCCTGTTGGGGCGGCGGCGCATTTTTCATCCATTCGGGGACATCCAGCCGCTGCAGAGAGCGTCGCACCCGTAGCTCCGCCTCGGACAACTGGCGCTCTGTCCCCTTCATCAGCTCATTCTCAGGCGGCTGAAAAGTAGTCGAGCATTAGTTATGTCAGGTTCATTTATCAACATCATCGTATTAGTAGTAATGATAATGATAATAATAATAACAATAATAATAATATTAATTGGTTTTCATTATTATCATCATCATCATCATCATCAAGACCTGTGTTCCACCTAAAGAAAGGTGCTACATAGGGTCCCAAGGCAAAATCTCGTCAAAATTTAAATATAGATAGATAATATCTTCCAACATTGTGTGTGTGTGTGTGTGTGTGTGTGTGTGTGTGTGTGTGTGTGTGTATCTTCCAGTATGCCTCCTGTGTACATCTGTATCAATGTGCGTACTCCAGTGATGTCCCCGTTTGCTTAACTATGTGTGTGTTTCAGTGATGTAGGTGTATGCGCGTGTGAAAAGAAATGCGAGTGGGCCTATGACAATCGCCTCCCACCCTCCACCCCCCTCGACACATGAGATCCCTTCACCTCATTCAGTATCGATCACATCTACACCAAGAGGAAGGGGAAGAGGAAGAAAAAGAAGAAAAAAGGAGAAAAAGAAGAATAAGGGAAGGTAGAAGAAGGAGTAGAGGAGGAGGAAAAAAGTTACTAAAATTTGCTGAAGTCTGTATCGAATATTGATGATGACAATGATGATGATGATGATGATGTTGATGATGATATTCGGCTTGCTTTCCCGTTAGCATGACATGTTGGGAAGACCTCCAGGCGACTCTTACGGGATTTGAATCGATGTTCCTGCTCTTCACCCCCTCTGACCACGCCACTATCCTCTCGTCACCTTAACTTGGCCCAGCTTTTCGTCCTTTTGCAGCATATTTCGCGTAGCACTTCTTCGTGACTATACTCTTTTCACCTTAACTTGGGCCAGATTTTCGTCCTTTTGAAGCTTAATTTAGTTCCGTCGATTAAGGAAGCTCCCTAACACCTTTCCCTAAGCGATTTATTTTGTTTATTACACTTTACTGTCCTATTCTGTGTTACATAAATCCTTCCAATATCACCAAACTCTGCATAAATAGCGTACAAAAGGATATTAACCAGCCATATCCAAAAATAAATCGGTAAGGAAGAGGTGTTAGGAAGAATGACAGCCAGAGTGAAATTTTATCTGCCTACCGGAAGTCTGCCCTAGAGGGGAGAGCAAGGGCTGAGATGAATGATTTGAGATGAGTGGGTGGGTGGGAGATGATGAGATGAGTGAGTGAGATGAGTGGATGAGTAAGATTAACAGATGAATGGATGAGAGAAAGGGATGCTGTGTTACGATGAATGATTGAGATGAACAGGTAAGTGAGCTCATGGACAAGTGAGATGAATGGGTGAATGAGATGACTGGGTGAGTGAGATGAGTAGGTGGTTGTGAGATGTAACATGAGCACCTCTTATTGACTGTGAGGGTGGGGGAAGAAATCTGCGTGTGTGTGTGTGTGTGTGTGTGTGTGTGTGTGTGTGTGTGTGTGTGTGTGTGTGTGTGTGTGTGTGTGTGTGTGTGTGTGTGTGTGGACTGAGGCATCTTATTCCTCTATCAATACCTGTCTGTTGGCCTAATCCCAGAGTTTATCCTGGGTGGCTGATACACAAGCACCTCTAGAGGGAGGGAAGTTGAGGATCTCCAACGTCAATGAGGATGTGTTCAGAATTATTGATTTTATAAGCAGTTTCGATAATTATTAGGAGATGGCTTCAGTAATCTTCATCATTATCACCATCATCATCATCACCATCATCATCATCATCAAAGTCACCATCCATCATCATCATTTTCAATATGGATAGCCTGTAACTCATCCATTATCATCATCATCATCATCACTCACTCCCACCAAACACTTCTTATCAGCAATATCAGCTCACGTCCCATATCTCTTAGCCCACATTGATATATAACCTTATCTGTGAGTAACCTGATAACTTACATAAAGCACGTCTTATCTGTTACCTCGACTCCATAAATTAAGTCCTTCAACCACAGGATATTTTGTCTAATTTGATCCTGAAGCCTTAGTGTGGAATTCTTTTATATTATGTCTTTTTTTTATTGATTTTCTTCTTTCTTCCTGATGTTTTTTTTTTCAATTTGGTGACGTTTCTGTATTTCATCTCTCTCTCTCTCTCTCTCTCTCTCTCTCTCTC
>JAGKTI010007638.1:0-19671 GCA_018397915.1 Birgus latro
GTATTTTTAGTTAGTTGTTTTTACGGGGTGGGGCACTAACCCACCACCAACCCTTTTAGTCGCCTCTTACGACAAGCAGGGATACTGGGGGAGAATTCTTGAAAACCCCCTACCCCCAGGGGTAGGCCCAGTTGTAGGCTAATGTTTACAGTAGACTTGGTTATGCTGTGATGTTCAGTTGCTTAGGTGTATTAAATGCATTTCCAACTTACGATAAATTCCACTTATGATCATTTTATCAGAACATAACCCAATTGTAAGTATAGGAAGCAAAGTGGAGTTGTGCTTTGTTTTTGTTGATTCTGAGAAGACCTTTGACAGAGTCCTTAGGGAGGTGTGAAGTGGCCAGTGAGAATGCTTAGGATCAAGGAGTGGCTGGATAGAGTGGTTATGGCCGTGTATATGGGTGCGCGTACCCAGGTGAGAGTGAATGGAGATTTGAGTGATGAGTTTTCAGTGAATGATGACTTGCATCATGGTTCAGTCTTGAGCCCCTTGGAGATTTGAGTGATGAGTTTTCAGTGAATGATGACGTGCATCATGGTTCAGTCTTGAGCCCCTTGTAGTACTAGTAGTTGTTTCCTAGGTAATCTGGCCAAACAGCCCCGAGCCCCTAAGGAGGCCATGGCCGAGACAGGGCTTTCCCACAGAGCTCTAAAGCAGTGTATGTTGTGTTGTTGGTGCAGGTGATTGTGTGCAATTCAGTCTTCCATAATGTGTTTAATAGTATGGGGTGCTGTGGTGCATCCTGGACAGGCATCAGCAACAGAGTCATCTAGCCTCTTCTTATAATTCAAGAGGGCTAGATGATGCCCACATCTCAGCCTGGCCAGGTGGACCCTGTCCTCTCAAGGAAGATAGGATTCGGAAGGGTGGATATCAGGAGGCAGTGCATTCAGCAGTGTGTTGTCTTTAATTGACTGAATGGAGCAGTGAGTGATTTGAGTATGGATGCTTCTGGAAGCTGGTCTGAGGCAGGCGAGGGGGGAGAGATGACAGTACAGTAAACCCTCATTAATTCGTACTTCAATATTTCGTAATTCAGGATAATTTGTAGAGGCTATCATGGAAATTTAAAAATAAAAATAAAAAATCAACTCATTTACAGTGTATAGTACACTACTGTATAGTACTTTAAGTGTGTGTAGTCAAAGTGCTCAAAGTGTTCGGTGTTTTTATTAGAAAAGTGTTCAGAAAAGTGACATAGAGCCTCTCAATCCACGTCTTCACCCTGCCAAATGCCTCCTCCAAGCTTGACTACTTCCCTGCAGTACCAGAACAAGGTAAGGTTCTATTAGTTTTATTTTTATTTTTCTCAGTGTACAGTACTGTATTGTATAATGTGTTTTAGAGGGAGTGGGGGGAGAAACCCCTTAACTCGTAAAAATGCTAACTCGTGGAGGGTTGGCACCCAATTACCATGCGTTAACAAGGATTCACTGATATCGTGTGCTGGGTGTTGTTTTGATGTTCCTTGCTGTATGTGGTTATTCTGCCATGTAGTGTAGTGGATGGTGTGGGGGTTGTGGAAGCTGCAACGAAAATTTGGGTGCCTCTCATGCCTAGATGATCCATGACTGAGGGCATTGGTTTCTTGGTGTAGGTGGTCTATGGATGTAGTAGCTGTCCAGCATGTGATTATTTTTAGGACCTTCTTCTGTATGGTCTGTAGAGTGTTGTAGTGTGTTTTAGTGACATTAGAAGCCCATTCAGGGCTTCCATAATTCAACATTGAACGTATATTGTTTGTATACTGTGGTGGTGGTTTTTTTGTTGTTTCCAAATGTTGAATGGGCAAGTGATCTTAAGGCGTTGAGTCTTGGTGTTACAGTACTTTATCTTTAATGTTTGTGATGTCTAAGTGACATTGATGTACAGTACATCCTCCAATTTTGCGAGAATATGGTCGACAAAAACCCTCGCAAAATTAAAATTCACAAAATTGAAACAATTAAATATATGTATTATAGGCAAATTGGTCGACATCACCCCAAGGTAAGCTCTTTTTCCCACACTTTCCCTCGACTCTACCTCTTAATTTTACAATGATAAATGAAACAAACATGAACTGATGTATTGTACAGTAATAAGAAAAGTAAACATCATAGGTAACAGACATGTCCACTGTTCACTGTTCTTTAAAATCATTCTCACTGTCAATTCACCAACACCAAACTCCTGACCAATAGCAGAGTTACCTTTACCTGCTTTTTTCCTTTCAATTATTTCAGTTTGGTCTCCAAACTTATTTTCTTGTTCTTCTTACATTGGCACCGTGATAACACTCATGCAAGGTTAAACTGCTGGGATTTTGCAAGGAGCACCACGAAATTGCGAGGGTCAGCGACCTTGGCTGGGAACAGGTGTAAACAAACGTGGCGGGGCAGTAGACCGCTGACCTAGGAGGCGCAGTATGCTCAGTGAACCATGACGTCACTACTCCGCATGGCAAAGAGGTGCGGAAAGACGTCTCTCCCACAACTCGACCTCGCAAAGTCTTTGATTGCTCGCAGAGTTCATAAATGTTCAAAATACACGACTTTTGGAACTACCTCGCAAAACTGGCGAATCGCAGTTAAAATTTACAAAGTTGAAGAATGTACAGTATGACCTCGATATAACGGACTTCAGTACACCAGAATTCGCTTTTATCGGACTCGGGGAGCTACCGGACTAAACTCCTATACAGTAATCCCTTTACTATTCAGATGCCCATTATTCAGATCCCTCACTATTCAGACCTCGTGGGCTGTCCACCCCCCAAAATGCCCCCAAATTCGAAAAAATCCGAAAACATCAGATTTTTTTGGACCGCGTCAGTTTGAATTTCCCACGCATGCCGATAGGCTGTGTTTTCGTGCATGGCGCCTGTCTGTCCATCCCATTTCCTGCTCCGTTTCTGGCTCGTAAACACGCTCTGACAAATGGCGGCCGAAGTGATTGCTTTTGTGGTGATACCCTACCTTCTGCAGGGCCTGATGCTGCTCTTTACCTTCTTCATCATGTGTGATGATGGCCCTGCCTCCTGAGAAGAGGAAGAAAGTGGTTCTGACTCTGGAGAAGAAGAGGGAAGGGTATTGGAGAAGGCGGACGCCGGGTGGCTGACATCACGGATTCGTCGTGAATTCAATCTCCCTCGCTCCACCTTGTTTGATATCAAGAAGTCCCGAGACAAACTACAGCAGTACACGGCTGATTTCGCTTCGAAGACCAAATGAAACGTGGAGAGGAAGGTGATGTTTACTCCTAAGTATGCAGACATCGACCGGTCCACGCTGATTTGGTATCGACAACAACGTGCTGCTGGTGTGTTGGTACGTGGAACAGAGCTGAAAGCTACTGCTGAGAAGTTCGCAAGGCTCCAGGACTCGTCACTAGACCACACGGGAATTTACTGTTATGTACAGTGCAGTGAAGTGATGTGATCCCAGTTATGCAAAAAAAACGTTGTGGAAAGTGTTGGTGAGAAGTGCTGGTGATTGTCAGTTGCAAAGGTGTGTCAGGTGCAAGGTCTTCCTGTCAGAGTCTGAGATGATAGAGCGAGTTATACATCAGGACGGCAGCTTCTTTTTCGTAAGTACCCTAACTTCATCAAAATTCCTTGTTTTGTTCTTTCCATATCATAAATCTCATGCATAAACTGTGTGCAAGATGATTTCCATAATGATTTTCATGTCTAACCTGTTTTCAGCATGCTGTAAATGTGTTAAAAAATTTCCCTAAATGTTAATCATAATTTCCTGTTTTCAATTAAATTTTTTCATGCATGGTTTTAAGTGCACCAGCTCTGACAAAGGTGAATGCCAGTGAATTTCATGTCCAGTCATAACCTAACCTAACCTAACCTAACATTGTGTTAATCATAATTTCCTGCTTTTAATTTAATTTTTTCATGTATGGTTTTAAGTGCACCAGCTATGAAAAAGGTGAATGCCAGTGAATTTCATGCCCGGTCATAACCTAACCTAACCTAACCTAACCTTGTGTTAATCATAATTTCCTGCTTTTAATTTAATTTTTTCATGCATGGTTTTAAGTGCACCAGCTATGAAAAAGGTGAATGCCTTTGATTATTGTGCAAGATGATTACCATAAATATTTTCATGTCTAACCTGTTTTCAGCATGCTGTAACTGTGTTAAAAAATTTCCCTAAATGTTAATCATAATTTCCTGCTTTCAATTTAATTTTTTTATGCATAGTTTTTAAGTGCACCAGCCATGAAAAAGGTGAATGCCAGTGAATTTCATGTCCAGTCATAACCTAACCTAACCTAACCTAACCTAACCTAACCTAACCTAACCTAACCTAACCTAACCTAACCTAACCTAACCTAACCATTTTTCTGGTAACAATTTACATGATTTACTGTATTTGATGCTTTGTATCCAATAATTTAGTGCATAAAATGTAAGAAAAGATGATTTCCATGGCCGATAGGTACTTATACTATGCTGGCAAGTTCTGACCAACTATGCCTCACTTACCTCTAAATCATCCTTTTTTGTTTAAAATTCAATTAATTCATGCCTTGTGTGCATTATTTATGTGAAAAGGGACCTAAATAAGTGCTATACATGTCCGGTAGGGAGGTAGGAAGGTAGTTTTCTGATTTAGGTTAGGGTCATGAATGACCAGTGCTGGAGCTTCAGGCCCAGTATTCGGACAAGACCACTGTCCGAACATGCCTTTGGCTCTATTGTGTCGAATAGTGGAGGGATTACTATTGGAAAAAGTCCGATAAAGCCAGAAGCAGTCCAGACTGCCTGACCACTTCAGCTATGTTCACCGCAATAAGACAAGTAAAAGACATGTTTTTCAGTGCACAGTACAGTATTATTATACCATTTGATTAATGTAGTGAAGGTATAACACAGTACAATACTGCAATGGTGGTGAAAACCACTGATGCAATCCGGACTAATGTCTGATATATTGGAAAAAGTTCGGATTAGCCCGAGTAAGTCCAGATGTCGCTTTTATCGGAATTTCGCATTTTTCAGAATGGCTTTGGCCCCAATTAGTCCGTTATAGTGAGGTCTTACTGTACTGTATTGTATGTTACACCATGGATTTTGTGTGTGTGTGTGTGTGTGTGTGTGTGTGTGTGTGTGTGTGTGTGTGTGTGTGTGTGTGTGTGTGTGTGTGTGTGGTATAGGAGTGTTGTTTATGGTGAGGGTTGGAATGTGACTGTGTTCTGCTGTCCAGTTTGTGAGAAGGGTCACTGAAGATTTGGCTGGGGCTCTTTTGAACCTGTGTGGTGAACTATTCGTGTAGTGTGTTGAGGTATGGTTGGAGCATATGTGCGGCTGTGTTTGCGTTTTGGTGTGTACATGTGTTACGTCATCTGCATAGGAAGTTATGTGTATCTGTGGTGTGTGGGGTTTGGGTATGTCGTGCATGTATAGGTTAAAGAGAGTAGGGGACAAAACAGATCCTTGGAGGATGCCATTTGTGAAGTTTCTGATGTTTGAAGACTGACCAGCAAATGTTACATGTGCACATGTAATCTGCTTCCAAGAGATTAGGTGTGCTAAGCCGATTCCGAACTTTCTTTACCCCTGCACAGTTGTTGACCTTGTACACGGGTTTTATTCGCCCGTGTATGGAGTACAACTCTCATGTGTGGGGAAGCTCCCCACATGCAGCTCTTCTCAATAGGGTGGAGTCAAAGGCTTTTCGTCTCATTAACTCTCCTCCTTTTACTGATTCCCTTCAACCTTTGTCTCTTCGTCGCACTGTTGCATCTTTATCTCTCTTCTATCGCTACTTCAATGGTCACTGTTCCTCTGAACTGTCTGCTTGCATCCCTCCACCTCTACGACGGGCACGTAGTACCTGTCTAGCAACAAACTCTCATCCCTTTTCTGTCCACCTATCTAATGCAAGAGTTAACCGTTACTCCCAGTCCTTCATTTATGCAACTGGTCAACTCTGGAACTGTCTTCCTCTGTCTGTATTTCCTACTTCCTATGATCTCCAGTCTTTCAAACGCAGTGTATCCAGGCATCTCGAATTGAACGGATCTTGAATTTGGCTCTCTTTTGTATTGTTTTTGTTTTTTCTTGGAAGGAACAGTATGCAGGCCTGTGGCCTTTGGTTCCTTCTTCCTTGCATAAAAAGAAAAAAAATCTGCCTGCTAAGTAGTTTGCCAGCCATCTTTTTGTGTTATTGTGCATGTTTGTGTTGAATATTTTGTTTATGAGGTTGTGATGGAGGATGGCATCAACAGCTTTGCTAATGTCTAATGTGACTAGAAGTGTTCTGTGTGGTGGCCTAGCTGAGTTCATGCCATCAAAAACTCTCTCTGTAAGGTCTGTAAGAAGAGTGTTTGTGGAGTGTAGTGGCCTAAAGCCATGTTGTGATGGGGCTAGGAGGGTGTGAGGTGTAACTAGTTGTAGTACCAGTCATTCAGTGACTTTGGAGGAGGTGCAGAGAAGTGTGATGGGGCGACGTGAGGAAGGTAACGTGGGGTCTGTGTTGGGTTTGAGGATAGTGATGATAATGCCATGCTTCCAGATGTTGGTTATTATGTTGTATCATGTTGTGTGAGTAGCTGTAGTTTGATATGTTGGTGAGTGCTTGTATGCCTTGTGGTCCAAGGTGTTTAAGTTGTATGTTGCTTATGTTGTCTGGTCCACAGGCAGGTTAGTGCTTGAGTTGCTAATGATGTTCTTCGTCTGGTTGTAAGTGAAAGGTGCGAAGTCTGGGTCTGTGGGGAACTGTCTCTTATGTCAGATGATACGTTGGTCGTCACAATGGGGGTTTAGATGGCTGACATGTGAAAAGTGATTGATGAGAGTGTTTGCTTGTTGTTTGTTTGAGGGTATGGTGTCTGTTGTTGTGATGGCAGCGTGTGATTGTGTAGTGTTGCTGTTGGAGAGTGTGATGCTGTTTAGTGTTTTATAGAGTTTGCTGGTGTTTGTTTTGTGATCAAGTGTTTGGAGATAATTATTCCAGTTTAGTGTTTGCTGTTCTGATATTTTATTGTTTATTTGAGTTTTGAGTTCTTGTATTCGTTGTACGTTGTCATATGTATGGGGTGTTGGGGAGTGTTGTGGTGTGTCCTGTTGACTGATGAGGCCTTTAATTTCTGGTGTGAAGTTGGAGTTGTGTCTTTTTCTGTTGCCTCTAGGAATGTGCCTTTTGTCTATGTTTTGTATAATTGTATTGAATGTGTGCACAGCAGTGTTGATGTTTGTGATGGCTGTACTGTTTAATGTTTCAAAGTGTTGTTCTGTTTCAGCTGTGAAGGCCTCCCAGTTGGCTCTCCTATAAGTAGCGTATGTGTGTTTGTGGCCAGCTGGGGTGATTCTGGTTTTGGTAGTGATGATAATTGGGAGGTGATCAGATCCAAGGGTGTGGACCACTCTCCAAGATGTTGTGGGGGTGATGTCTGGGGATGATGGGAGGAAGAGGGCTTGGCGTGGGATATGGGTGTGTTGATGGAGATTATTCGGTATGAAAAGATTGTCTGTTTGGGATTGTAGTACCAGCCCTCTGTCTGTGTCAGTGTTGTTGACATGCCATGCTGATGCCTTGGCATTGAAATCACCACCCAGGATGATGATGGGTTTGTTGGTGATGTGATGTACTTGTGGAGAGTAATTGTTTGGTACTGTGGGGGACGACTGGGGTGGAATGTACGAGTTGGCGGTTGTTATATATGATTTGTTACCAGTGTGTATTTTAATTGATTGTATTTCTGTTATCATGTGGGGGGAGAAGTGACTTTGTGTGTGCACTGGCATCTGAAAAGTTCATGGATTTGTGTACCGCGGTGATGAATCCACCGCCACCACCGTCGGCCCGGTCTTGTCTGATGGTGGTGAAATTATGAAATGTAGGGCTTTTTTGTGTTCTATGTAGTTTTGTTTCTTGTAAGATGGTAAAGTGTATGTTATGTTGTTTGATGAATTGTGTGAGTTCTTATTTTTTGGTGTTATGCCATCTATGTTTAATTGAAAGATGTTTATATTGTATGCTATGTGTGTTGGGTGCTGCAGTACGAGGGGGAGGTGGGGGTATGGGTGGAGGGGAAGGGGTAGGAGAAGGTTGTGATGGAGGTAAGGGCAGGGGTGGAATGGGAGGGCCTGGGGGATTGGATGGTGTGGGAAGGATCAGTGGGTTAGGCTGAGGAGGTGTGGAGGAAGTAGGAGTAGGGTTGGGGGGGGGTGTTAGTGGATGGGGGAATGGCGCATAAGGAGCAGATTCAGGTGTTTGTGTAATGTTTCCTGGATGCAAGTGTTGTGCAGGTGTAATGGGTCCAGTTCTTGCAGGAATTGCACTGAACTGAACCCTTTGTTTGTCAGCTCGAAGTGATAGGTTTTGAGCATGTCGGACATTTGTATTTGTTGGTGGGTCCTGGATTGCTGTCAATGTCCCTGGCTAGAAGAAGTCGTCAAGAAATGACCACCGGGGAGTCATTTCTCAGTGTAGAGAAAATGGTGTTGTTGTGTGTGTTGTGTTGAGAGATGTGGTACAGTACTTGCCTGGGCGACCAAAGCCACTCCCAGGTTCTCAGGCCCCGTGAGGGGCCGGGGGGGGTTTGTGGTGGTTTGGCCCCCGTGCTTTCCTCCTCTTCTCTTTGACAGCCTTTGGGGGGTAAACCCACGGCGAAGACACCACTGCTCCAGATCCAGTGTCATAGTGTGTCGTGTTGACTGATGAGGCCTTGAATTTCTGGTGTGAAGTTGGGGTTGTGTCTCTTTCTGTTGCCTGTAGGTGTGTGTCTTCTGTCTGCATTTTGCATGACTGTATGGAAATTGTGCACAGCAGTGTTGATGTTTGTGATGGATGTACTGTTTAATGTTTCAAAGTGTTGTTCTAGTTTATTTATGAAGGCCTCCCAGTTGTCTTGCTTATAATTAGTGTATGTGTGTCTGTGGCCAGCTGGGGTGATTCTGGTTTTGGTAGTGATTATTGGGAAGTGGTCAGAGCCAAGGGTTTTGACCTCTCTCCAGGATGCTTTGGGGGCGAGGTTTGGGGAGCAGAAGGTGATGTCTGGGGATGATGGGAGCAAGAGGACTTGGTGTGGGATATGGGTATGTTGATGGAGATTATTGAGTATGAAAAGATTATCTGTTTGGGATTGTATTACCAGCCCTCTGTCTGTGTCAGGGTTGTTGACATGCCAGGCCGATGCCTTGTCGTTGAAATCACCATCCAGAATGATGTTGGGTATGTTAGTGATGTGTATTTGAGGAGAGTAATTGTGTGGTACTGTGGAGGACAATTGGGGGGGAATGTATGTATTGGCAGTTGTTATGTGTGATTTGTTACCAGTGCATATTTTAATTGATTGTATTTCTGTTGTGGTGTCATGTCGGGGGAGAGATGACATTGTGTGTGCACTAGTATCTGAGCCCCTTGTTATTTGTCATGGTGTTTGGAGCTCTTTCATTTGACTTCAGAAATGGACTCCCATGGGAGATGTTGCATGCTGATGGCTTGATGGTGACTGCAGAGAATGAAAGGGAGGCAGAGGAGAGATTTAGGAAATGGAGAAATGGAATGGGACACTGGGGATTGAGAGTAAATGTTGATAAAACAAAAGTGTTGATGTCTAGGGCTGGTGGAGGTACTGTCAAAGCAGAGGGAGTGTTGCCATGTACTGTTTGCCATAAGGGTGTAGCAAGCAACTGCATCTTGTGCAGTGCTTGTGATAAGTGAATGCATAAGAGATGCTGTGGGATTAGAGGTTGAATGCAATATATTTCTGATATTGTATGGGCAGTGTGTTGGGGAGAGCATGTAGATATTGTCAGGCATGAAAGGATTGATGGATCTTGATTGTGAGTCTCTTGAGAATGTGGAAGAATTTTGTTATTTGGGAGATGTTATGTGCCTGAGGTGGGGCTTGATTGTGAGTCTCTAGAGAATGTGGAAGAATTTTGTTATTTGGGAGATGTTATGTGCCTGAGGTGGGGCAGGAGCTAGCACTGTGAATAGAGTAAGTAGTGGTTTGAGGAAGTTCAGGGAGCTGTTGCCTGTCCAGACATTGAAAGGAATCTCCCTCCATGCTAAGGGATGTTTATATGTGGCAGATGTTAGAAGTGTAATGCTGTATGGTAGTGTGACCTGGGCAGAAAATGAAGAGGATATTCATTGGCCCAGATGTACAGAAATTACTGTGAGTAGATGGATTGAAGAGGTGAGAGGATGAATGGACCTGTAGTGTATTGGTGTTGTGATAAAGAGGGGTAGATTGTGATGGCTCGGGCATGTTGAGAGGATGGAGCCTGTCAGCTGAGTGCGGAGGATGAGAAGTGTGAACGTCAAGGGAGGTAGATCAAAAAAGACCTGGGACGAGGTCCTAGAGTGTGACCTCAGGAATAAAGGATTGAATAGGGAGGTTGCCAGAGCTGAGCAGCATGGAGAGCCACTGTTACGCGATCAAGACTGACACATGCAAGCATGTTGGAGCATTTATAAATGATATGTTAGAGTGGATGTCATGGAATATCAACAGTTTGTTTTAATGAAATTTAAGTCATTAGGCTGTTCATAGAGTTTATGATATGCAGACCTTATTTCATGGAGCAGCCACAATCATCTTTTATTCTAATTACAGTGCCATACTTCTTCCATCATTCATGCACTTGATGTAGTGCTACCTACTTCTTCCTTCACCATTTTCTTTCTTTTTCTATGTCTGTTCTCCTCTCTTCCTATTTCTCCCATTTTTCCTGTCACTTTTTATTACTCTTCTTTACTTCTGAGGTGACTTTAAGTGACAAGCCTAATGGTTTCCTGTAAGTCAGGAAGCCATTTACAGTGCTGGGTGGTAACCATATAACCAACCCATATGTGTTCTGTAAGTGTCAACAAGTGGGTTGGTGGAGGTTTAGTGCCCCTTCCCATAAAACAACTAACTCATGGCAAACGGCCACCCCATATGGGATTATGGCACCTGGTTATAGATAGATAGACTATATATCTGTTCCTGTGAGTGCTAAAGAGGAATGCCTTCACACAGTGGCACTGATAAGACTATATATCTGTTCCTGTGAGTGCTGAAGAGGAATGCCTTTACACAGTGGCACTGATATAACTAAGCTTCATTGCCTGGTTATAAGTATGCCTGTTTCTGCCCTCCTTTTACTCTGATAGAAAAATGATGTATGGGGGGAAAGGGAAACTCCTGCAGTCCTTTAGGTTCATGTCCTGATGAGCCTGGGGTCACAACAGTTGTCCCTGCTGCTGTTAATATGACTTTGTTTTGGGGGTGAGAGAAAGTTTTAAATGCAGTGTTGTAAACCTGATTCTTAGTACAATATATGACTGTGGTAAGATTGTAGATAGAGGCTGCAAGTCTAGATATTTCATGTGTTTAAAAAATGCATCTTCGTCTTCAGAGTGTCTGTGAAGAGAGAAGGAGAGAGAGAAATTTGAATAAATATTTTTGTAGCCAGTTCTTGGTTTGTTAATAGACAGTGCTGAGTAGCCACTGTGGTCTCTTGGGTTAGAGTGTGCATTGTTGATTAAGGGTCAAGCATTTGATTTCACTGAAGGTGATTGATTAGCATTAGGAAAGGAATTCAGTTGCAAAATGTGTACATACTTCAAGAAAGTCCTTTGCATAGGGGCAAGACTGTAGCCTCTGAGAATGGGAAGTGCATTGTGTAAAATACTTCTGTCATGAGGTTCGGGCTGTAGTTGAAAATATTTCACCTTTTTAAAAATGCTTCATTCTCTTCAGATTGTCAGGAGAGAGATGTTGAATGAATATGTAATTGAATGTTGAGTTTGATGTTTGACATGGCTTAGATTGCAAGGTTGTGGTTTTAAAAGTATTTTACCTGTCTCAAAAATACAGTACATAATTGTTTCCAGATCGTCTTTGAAGCTGTGCGAGATGAGGCAAGCAGCGACATTGCAATTGATGACGTGAGGTTGGCCTATGGAGATGACTGTGTTCAGAAGAGCACCATCATAACCACTACCATTACCACTGTCAATGCCACCTCTGCCATCACTACTAACACTAACACTACACCACTACCCACTAACTCTACCACATCTCTCATCACCACTACCAACTCTGCCTCAGACCCTGATGATGCTATAGGTTATAATATTGATAATGCTACCCAGAGTTATGAACATCACACAACACATAGTATATCAAACCAGACAACCACTATTCTTTTTACCACAGCTACAAAAATCCCAGTTAACTCCAATACAACTACCAGCATCCTGCAACCTTTCAGACCAACTATCATTGCCACTACAACTACCACTTCATCCGTAGGAGGTTTGTGAAGGTTCTTGGCTATCTTGGTTTTAAAAATGTGTTGCAGTTTCTTAATCTATCTGTCTATTGCCAGATGCCTCAGTCCCAGATGGGGTGGCCACAAACAGATTGCCTCCATGTTGCTCTGTCCCCCGCCATTTCACTACCCCGCTCCCAACTCACACACCCCTCTGCCATGTATAGTGGGAGTAGTTCTTTTGAATAAGCTTATTGTAAAATTGTATTCCATACTTAATTATTCATATTTGGTCCTTCATTTTTAACTTGAAAAATTTGCAACATCTGCTGCGGGACTTCGTTCATATAGATTAAAAATTACCGTATGCAAATCTTCATGCTTATTAGATAGATAACTTTAACTGGTTCCGCATCATGTTCAAAGTTACACTGTTATGGCGTAATGTTAATATGCATTTGGGTTACCAAGGTCCCCCCTCTTTGCAGAATATTAGCTTCTCACTGGGGGCGGTATCATGGGAACCCAACTCACACTCATTGTTGCCTAGTTTTATGGCTTGTAATTGCTGCCCGCTGTAGCCTTCTTCACATCTGGATACACCTGCCTGTGTTGCTCAGTGACCTGGAGAAGAAACTGCTGTTGATCTTCGTTCTCTGTCAACACTGGATTAAACTTTTTTGTATCAGTGTGTTCCCCCTTGTGGCAGGGGGGACACAATCTGGCCACACTGTGGGGTGGTACTACCACTCTGCAGCCAGGTTGTGTTAGGAAAAATTCTTCCACCATATTCCCTGTGTGTCATAAAAGGTGACTAAAAGGGGCAGGGTGAGAGGACTAGGGACCCCCTCCTCTGTTTTTTAGTTCCTACAGTGAGACAGGGAATAGAAAGGGATGGGGGATTGAGTTATCCCCGTACCCTGAAGATTGGGTTTATGAATGTGCATGGATGTAGTACAATTGAGGCTGAAAGGGAGGAGATTGGGAGGATGTTTGTGAGAAGGAAGTTGGATGTGTTAGCTTTGAGTGAAGCAGAGATGAAAGGGAAAGGTGAGTCTGTGTTTGGAAGTGTGAATGGAAGATTGTCAGGTGTTGATAGAGGAAGGGCAAGAGAAGGTGTGGCCTTGTTAGTGAGCCCAGAAGTACAGCAGTGTATGATTAAATGGAAGGAGGTGTCATCAAGACTGATGTGAGTGAAAACAAAATTTGAACGTGAGTTGTGGGTATTTGTGTGTGCATATGGGCCTGGTAGTGAAAGGGATGAAAAAGAGAGGGAGTCTTTCTGGAATGATGTTGACGAGTGTTTGCAGAGCTTTGGAGCGAATGTGAATGTGGTAATGATAGGAGATCTGAATGCTAGAGTGGGAAATGTAGCAGCTGAAGGTGTAGTTGGTATGCATGGTGTGCCTGGAAGAAATGAGAATGAGGAATGAATGATAGGGATGTGCATTGAGTGAGAGATGGTGATTGGAAATACCTTCTTTGAGAAGAAAGATATTTATAAGTATACATGGGTGAGACAGGAGGGTGGAAGGGTTGTTGATAGAGCATTGATGGACTATGTGGTTGTGTCCAAGAATGTTATAGGAAGATTGTTGGATGTGAGAGTTTTGAGAGGGGAGGGTGGAGGTATGTCTAACCACTACCTGGCAGAGGGAAAGTTGAGAGTAGGTAAGAGATGGGTGAGAGTTAAGAGTGGCAGGGAAGTTTTGAAAGTGAGTGAGTTGGACAAAAGAGAGAAAATGATAGAGTATCAGGAGAAATTGAGAGATGAGTGGAATGCAGTGAACGATCAGGAGAATGGCAGTCTGGAGGAGGAATGGAAGTTGTTTAAGAGTGCTGTGGTGGGGCATACAGAAGAGGTGTGTGGTGTGAGACGAGTGGGTGGTGGTGTAAGAAAAGGAAGTGAATGGTGGTGCGAGGAAGTAAGTATGGCTGTGTCTGAGAAGAGACTTGCATATGAAGTGTGGCTGCAGAGGAAGGATGAGGTGTCACATGAGAGGTATAAGAAAAAGAGGAATAGGGCGAGAAGGGCTGTGCATGATGCTAAAGTGGCAGCAGATGAGAGGTGGGGTAGGTGGTTGATTGAGAATTTTCAGGAGAATAAGAAAATGTTTCAGAAGGAGGTGCAAAGGGTGCGAAAGGGAGAGTCTGAGAAGGAAGAGCGAGTAAAAGTAGAGGACGGAAAGATGTTATATCGAGATGGATGCAGAAAGGAAGAGATGGGTGGAGTATTTTGAAAGATTGTTAACTGTAGAGGACAGAAGGGAGGCTGAGATTGTGGCAGATGGAAGGGTGCAAGGAATAAATGTGTTGGGAGAATTGAATGATTCTTTGATCACGATGGAGAAAGTACAGGAAGCAGTAGAAGGGAAAGCTGCAGGTACAGATGGGTGTGCTGTGGAATCCCTGAGAGGTGGTGGAACGACTATTGTTGAGTGGTTGTAAGATTGTTGAATGTGTGTTTTTTGAGAGGTATGGTGCCAGTTGATTGGGCAGGTGCTTGTGTGGTTCCATTGTATAAAGGTAAGGGTGATAAGTATGAACGTACTAGCTGTAGGGGTATAAGTCTGTTGAGTGTTGTTGGTAAGGTGTATTTAGAGAAAGCGTATGAGAGAATTGATAGGGAGGCTTTGTGGACAGTTTTAAGATTGTATGGACTTGATGGTAGGTTACTAAAAGGAGTGAAAAGTTTTATATAAATAGCAGAGCGTGTGTAAGAGTGGAAATACTGTGAGTGATTGGTTTCCTGTGAGAGTGGGGCTGTGGCAGGGATGTGTGATGTCACCTTGGTTGTTCAATATTTATATGGATGGTGTTGTAAGGGAGGTGAATGCAAGAGTGTTAGGTGGAGTTTTGAGTCTGGTGAATGCTGATGGTAGAGACTGGAATCAGCATCAGCTGCTGTTTGCAGATGATATTGCACTGGTGGCTGATTCAGAGGAGAGATTGAGACAGTTGGTAGAAGAGTTTGGAAGGGTGTGTAAAAGGAGGAAATTGAAAGCAAATGAGAATAAGAGTAAAGTGATGAAGTGTATGAGGTTGGTAGATGGTAGGAGGATGAATATAGTTTTGAATGGTGAGTTGCTTGAGGAGGTAGAGTGTTGTAAGTATTTAGGGTCACATGGTGCTGTAGATGGAAGAATAGATGCAGAAGCGAGGTTTAGAATGAATGAAGTTGGAAAGGTGCTGGGAGGAATGAAAAAAGTGTTTAGATGTTGTTTTCTTAGCATGGACGTAAAAAGAAGGCTGTATGAGGGTGTTATGGTACTGACTATGTTATATGGGGCTGAAACATGGAATATGGGTGTAGTAGAGAGGAAAAATTTGAATGTAATGGAGATGAGGTGTCTGAGGAGTATGTGTGGAGTGGCACGTATGGATTGAGTGAGAAATGATGAAGTGCGAAGGAGAACTGGAGTTGTGCGGGAGATGGCTGATCGAGTTGAGCAGAGGGTGTTGCGATGGTTTGGGCATATGGAGAGAATGGATGATGAGCGATTGGTGAAAAAGGTAACTGGATCAGATGTGGGAGGTGTAAGGCTGAGAAGACCACAAATAGGATGGATAGACAATTTGAAGAGAGTATTGGATGCAAGAGGGATGTCTGTTGAGTATGGAAGAGTGGCTGTGCATGATAGGAATGACTGAAGAGAAATTGCAAATTAATAAATGATGACGCAGCTCCAAGGGGATATTATCCCGCATTTGGTCTGATCAGCTGATCAGGTCAGGTGCGGGTAAGGGGATGGTCATTATGATGTGGCAGTAGTAAACCAGCTCTGTTTCTGGCCCTGCTGCAGATGTCACTGATTGCACTCTGCAGTTGACCCTTGTACTGTGTGGTGTGGTGAGGATCTGTCCCTTCTTCCCTTAGGGCCAAGATGTGAATGAATGTGTGTGTGTGAATGAGTAAGTTGAGATGTGTCATCCTGTCTCGGCTACCTCTCATTCTTTAGGGGAAGCAGCCTAGGTATATGGATAGATATATCAGTGCTACCCCTCTTTCAGCAAAGTCATTTGTTACCTGTAGCCCCTGGACGATGTGCTCAGGTTCCTTGGTATCCCCACAATTTTCCCATGTGGATGGATCACATTATAGGAATGAATGAGGAAGGCCAAGCAGCATAAAGATCTTGGTATTACTGGTCGCAAAACTTGAAACTGCTTTCTGATTCAGTGCTGTTGCCTTAAGTTCAACTGTTGCTTTCTTCAGTTGATCTTTGCTTCCTTCTTTGTTAAGAGCCATCACCATTATTCACTTCTCTTTAGGGTCAATAGTTGGATCAAAAAGGGCCAATCCAATTACTGTAACTGCTCTGACAAATACCACAAGTGATGACCAAATGCTTTCAAGCAAACTTGTGAGATGTCCATACTAGGATAAAGTGACAATTCCCCCTCAGATCATTTGCTGCAGCTACAGCTAGCTGCTTTTGTTGCCATGAACTATGATTTCGGGCATTGCTTCATGATGAACACAACAAACCGCTTCAATCCTCGACTATGCTTGTCTGATGATGGGCAACGGCCCAAAGGTTATTAGCATATAACTCTTACTTAAAATAAAAATCATCTGAATCACTCTGTCAATTTAAAATTGCTAGAAACTATGCAAAAGATGCGATAAGTCTCGCAAAATCAAACTTTCTTGAAAATCAAGCATAAAAACTACTTAACAACCCTAATGACAATAGAACAGTCTGGTCAGCTCTCAGTTCTTTCAATAATAATTTTAACAAGTCATCATCCATTCCCCACTAAAATCTTCAGATGGCAACATTACAAATGACCCAGGTGGGAAAGTGAATATCCTTACCAGCACATTTGCCAGAAATTCTGCCGTTGAAGAAGTCAGCCAGAATGGCCCAGTACTAGAACTTGACTCCCCCGAAATTGTTCCACTTAAAATACAGACTAGATATGTAAAATCTATCACAGACAATTTACCAACCAACAGAGCTCCAGGCCTAGATGGAATTCCTCCAGTTGTTATGAAAAAGTGTTCCCCCAGAACTTGCCTCTGTTCTAGCTAAATTATTCAGACTATGCATACGTACTTCTTCATTCCCTAATTCATGGAAAGAAGCCAATATCCACCCAGTTCCAAAGAAATGAACTTCCTCTGACCCCTTTGATTACAGACCAGTAGCTATTACATCTTGTTAAAGTATTTGAAATTGTAATTAATAAGCACATAGTTAAACACAATGAATCCAACAGTTTAATTAGCGATAGACAATATGGTTTTTGCCACGAAAGATCCACCATTGACATTCTCAGTCTCCAGACTCATACTATCTTCCAGTCAATTGACCAACATGGAGGAACTCACGCAGTAGCCCTTAATATTTCTAAGGCTTTCGACAGAGTGTGACACCATTCCCTGCTGTCCAAACTCCGTTGCTAAGGACTAGTGTCTTTTGTTCCTCTTATTTCCTCATATCTCAGCAACAGAAAAATAAGAGTAAAAGTAGATGATGTATATTCCAATTTCCACTTAGTTAATGCCAGCATGCCACAAGGATCAGTTCTGGTGCCAACCCTATTCCTAGTTCATATTAATGATCTCTATTCATATGCAGATGATTCAGCACTTCACTGTTCATTCACACTCAGACACCAATTTACAAAGTTTAATATCTCTAACTCTTAACTCAGTACAGCCAACTCCATAAAACAAGACTTATTAAAGATTAGTGAATGATGACAAAACAACCTTGTCTCATTTAATGCTAGTAAAACCAAATATATACAATTTTCTAATAGACAGATATTGCCAGATACGTATATTACCTTCAGTGCTACTAATATTCACATCTCCAAAAGTATTGAAATTCTTGGTGTTTCACTTAACAGTGCCCTCGGCTGGACCTTTGATGTCAGATCACTTCGTAAAACCGCGTCAAAGAAACTTGGATTAATGCACAGATTCCGTAACTTCTTCACCGATGAGCAGTTATCCATCCATCCATCATCCAATCGTATGTCGCCCCATGAGGAGTGTAGGAACCTGGGGCTAGGCAAGTTGGTCCTGACATTTAAGATGAGAGTGACCAGCCTCACTCATCCCTGAGTGGCATTACGTGAGCAATAAACCCCAACCACCCCTTAGATATAAACCTTCATCAGTTCAATCCGATTTGATTGGAGCACCTTAATTACCAACTAAACCACCAGGCGCCAAAATTTGGTTATGTGGTTACCACCCAGCGCAGTAAATGGTTTCCTGGCGTACAGGAAACCATTTGGCTTGTCACTCAGTGTAGAGTCACCCACAAGCAGGAGGAAGAGGAAAGAATGAGAGAAAGAAAGACAAGAGGAAGTGTACTGTCACCCGTAGGGAGAATTGGAATAATTATCTCCAAACCCTTGATCATAGAACAAACACTAGCAAACTATTCAAAACACTAAACAGCATCACACTCTCCAACAGCATCACTACACAATTACATGCTGCCATCACAACAACAGACACCATACCTTCAAACAAACAACAAGCAAACATTCTCATCAATCACTTTTCACTTGTCAGCCATCTAAACCCCCATCGTGACGACCGACGTATCATCTGACTTAAGAGACAGTTCCCCACAGACCCAGACTTCGCACCTTTCACTTACAACCAGATGAAACACATCTGCCTATGGACCAGACAACATAAGCAACATACACCTTACACACCTTGGACCACAAGGCATACAAGCACTCACCAACATATCAAACTACAGCTACTCTCACAATATAATACCCAACATCTGGGAGCATGGCATTGTCATCACTATCCTTAAACCCAACAAAGACCCCACTCTACCTTCCTCACACCATCCCATCGCACTCCTCTGCACCCCCTCCAGTGTCATTGGTACTACAAATATTTACACCTTACACACCCCTAGCCCCATCACAGCATGGTTTTAGGCCACTACACTCCACAAACACTCTTCTTACAGACCTTGCACAGAGAATTTTTGATGACATGAATTCAGCTAGTCCACCACACTGAACACTCCTTGTCACACTAGACATTAGTAAAGCTTTTGATGCCATCCCCCGCCACAACCTCACAAACAAAATATTCAACACAAACATGCACAATAACACAAAAAGATGGCTGGCAAACTACTTAGCAGGCAGATGTGCACATGTAACATTTGCCGGTCAGTCTTTGAACATCAGAAACTTCACAAATGGCACACCCCAAGGATCTGTTTTGTCCCCTACACTCTTTAACCTATACATGCGTGACATACCCCCACCCAACACACCACGGATACGCATAGATTCCTGTGCAGACACCGTAACACTTACATGTACACACCAAAACACAAACACAGCTGCAAACATCCTCCAACCTTATCTCAATACACTACACAAATGGTTCACCACAAACGGTCTCAAAATAGCCCCAGCCAAATCTACAGTGACCCTTCTCACAAACTGGACAGCAGAACACA
>JAGKTI010007638.1:19760-36191 GCA_018397915.1 Birgus latro
CACACACAAAATCCTTGGTGTAACATACAGTACATCAGTGTCATTTAAACAACACTTCACAAACATCAAAAATAAATTAACACCAAGACTCAGTGCCTTGAGGTCACTTGCTCATTTAAACAGCACATCACAAACATCAAAAATAAATTAACACCAAGACTTAATGCCTTGAGGTCACTTGCCCATACATTTGGACACAGCAGAGAAACTACCATCACAGAATACAGACAGTATATATGTTCAGTGATGAATTATGCAAGCCCTGCTTGGGCTTGGAACCTCACTAAAACACACTATAGCACTCTTTAGGCCATACAGAACAAGGCCCTAAAAATAATCACAGGCTGCACAGCTACTACACCCACAGACCACCTACACCAAGAAACCAGTCTTCAAAGTTAAGGATCATTTAGACATGAGAGGCACCGAAATTCTCGCTGCAGCCTTCACAAACCCACAATATCCACTACACTACACGGCAGCACATCCACACACACACACCAAGGAACATCAAAACAAAACTCAGCACACAATATCATACACAAATACTGTCATCTGTCCCCCCTCGCCCACCTCAGACCAGCTTCCAGAAGCATATCCATACACAAATCACTCGCTGCTCCATTCAGACACTTAAAGACAACACACAGCTGTATGCACGGCCTCCTGATATCTAACCTTGTGAATCCTATCTCCCTCGTGAAGACAGGGTCCACCCTGCCAGGCTGAGATGTGGGCATCATCCTGCCCTCTTGAGTTATCAGAAGAGGCTGGATGACTCTTTCGCTGACGCCTGTCCAGGATGTAACACAGCACCCCTTAACCCGTCACGTCCCGACTGATTGCCAACCTACAATACCCCAAAATCCTGAGCATTTTTGGGAAAATTTTTTATTGGCTCAAACCTTCGCGTTTGGTGAGAAACATTGAAAATTCACAGAGAAATCGCAATCCTGTGCTTAAAACTGTTGATACAGGTGTCATGCAACCTTATGTTTTCCTTCTTTTTCAGGGTACCTGGCTAAAGAAAATGAACTATGGAAAGGTTAACTAGTTCAAGCCACTTTCAATTACGTATTTATTTATGTATTTGGTACGAATTTATGTGTAGTAACAGACTATATTGGTTTTCACACATTTATATAGGCAATAGAAGCATTGTTCAGTCACCAAACATCCACATATGGCACCTTCCTTTATGACATCACCACCTCATCACTTCTGTTTGTGTCTTGCTCTAGCTTCTTTATTTCTTTGTCCTCCACCTTAGGAATCACTTTCACCTTGAGTTTCATCATTGAAGAGACCTTGGGGCAACATACTTTTATTAGCCAGCTTACTGCTAACAGGTGAATTGCCCAGTGTGGGAGGGAGGGGGGGTTAGGTGGGGCCAGGCAGTATCCCTGCTTGACAGCAGGTAGAGGAAGGTCTCCAACATATGCCTACCAAAAATCACCCTTGAAACTTGAAAATTGCACAAATTATGACCCTTGCAATTGTGCGACGTACCCATACGTCGATGGGTGTAGCTGTGACAAAACATTGTGACGTACCCATACGTCGATGGGTTTCCACGGGTTAAGCACATTATGGAAGACTGCATTGCACACAATCACCTATGCCAACAACACAACATACACTCCTTTAGAGCTCTGTGGGAAAGCCCGGTATCAGCCGTGGAGTTTCTTAGGGACTCGGGGCTGTTCAGCCAGACTGCCTAGGGAACAGCTACTACTACTGCTACTTCTGCCTATCAGAATTCTTTTATTCCCCAAACTGCGTCTCTCTGGAACTCACTTCCCCTGAGTTGTTTCCCCCCAAACTTCAACCTACAGCTGCTTAAGTCCAACTGTTACAGATATTTTATGAATGGAGGATGCCAGTAATCTGGTGTATGGATTATTATTCTATCCATCCATACATCATCCAATCCTACACTGCCCCACGAGAAGTGTAGGAGCCCGGGGCTCGGCAAGTTGGTCCTGACATTTAAGATGAGAGTGACCAGCCTCACTCATCCCTGAGTGGCATTACATGAGCAAAAAAACCCAACTACCCCTTGGATATAAACCTTCACTGGCTCAATCCGATTTTTTTTTTTTTTTTTTAATGCAAGGAAGAAGGAACCAAAGGCCATGGGCCCACAAACTGTTCCTTCTAAGAAAAAACAGACAATACAAAAGAGAACCAAATTCAAGATCTATTCATTTCGAGATGCCTGGACACACTGCGTTTGAAAGACTGGAGATCGTAGGAAGTAGGAAATACAGACAGAGAAAGACAGTTCCAGAGTTGATCAGTTGCATAAATGAAATACAGGGAGTAACAGTTAACTCTTACATTAGAGAGTTGGATAGAAAAGGGATGAGAGTTTGTTGCCAGATGGGTACTACGTGCCCGTCGTAGAGGTGGAGGGATGCAAGCAGACAGTTCAGAGGAACAGTGGCCATTGAAGTAGCGATAGAAAAGAGATAAAGATGCAACTGTGCGGGGAAGAGACAGAGGTTGAAGGGAGCCAGTAAGAGGAGAGTTAATGAGATGAAAAGCCTTTGACTCCACCCTATTGAGAAGAGCTGTATGTGGGGAGCCTCCCCACACATGAGAGTTGTACTCTGAACAGGAGCGAATAAAATCTGTGTATAAAGTTAGCAACTGTTCAGGGGTAAAGAAGGTTCGGAGTCGGCTTAGCACACCTAATCTCCAAAATTTGGTTTTACAGTGGACCCTCACACAATGCGAGTTTATGGGCAGTAGAAACTTTAGCATTCTACGATTTCGCATTGTGTGAACCAGAGAACTTATGGGAAAAATGGTATATGGTGGACAGCCCACCCAGGACTTGGTCTTCGGGTCCCCTTCCAGCCTGCTCTACCCTGCTAATACAGTAGGCACGGAAAGTGTTGACGCCATCTTAAAAAAAGAAAACATTCTTGTGGTTAGCAAGGAGAAACAAATAAATTAACACTCACCATTGAATTTAGTATTTACTGGCATTCCCCTTCACCTTTATTATCTTCTTAAGGCGTCTGGGGAGACTGATGGCATAGTTTTGCAGAACAGACAGACTAAAACTGCTCCATAGCTGCTTGACTGCAGCCTCAAGTTTAGGCAAAGATGATGTGTCCATACTACGCAGCTGCCGCTTCATGTGCGCCCATAAATTCTCAATGGGATTGATATCTGGGCTGTTTCCGGGCCAATCTCGAATAAAGGGAACCTCACAGTCTGTTAGCCACTGTTTCACTAACTTTGCAACATGTGCAGGGGCAGAATCTTGCATAAATACTCTTGCCTTGGTTTTATCAAAAGAGTCACTTAAAACATCACATAAGAGCTCCAAATAATTGTTCTGGTTCACTTTTTCATTTGCAGGTAGAATTACCAACCTACCAACACCATAATATGTAAAGCAGCCCCAAGCCATGAGTGAGGCTGGGTATTTAACAAACTTGGAAGTGTACTTAGGATCCAGGGGGTCACTGTCTGGTTTGCGGTACACTCATGATGAAGGGGTACCAGTGACAGTAAATGTTGACTCATCACTCCAAAGCACAGTTTTCCATTGCTCCTCACTCCAGGCAAGATATTTCTTACAAAAATTTACTCTCTTTTTCTTCTGAAGTGCAGTTAGCAGTGGTTTGTTACGAGCACAAAAACTCCTGTAGCCCAGATCGTCATGCAACAGCTGCTGCACACTTCTGACAGACACATCTGCCAGCAACTGTGGGTTCTTTTCTTTTAAATCCCGTGCTGTTAGCCTTGGATCCTTGCTGACTTGCCTTGAGATCAGCTGACGGGTCCTGAAGGTTGTCTTATGAGGTCTCCCAGGCTTGGGAAGTGGAGTGGGAGGAATGGCCTCCCCACTGTCCTTGAACCACTTCACCAGTCTCTGCACTGTCCTCAGTCTAACACCATCTGATTTGCAATAAATGGGAGTTTGTGGCCAGCTTTGTGTAAAGTAATCACCTCCACACGTTTGTCCTTGCTTGTGGTTACTTTAAGCATGATGAGAATGTGGTAGGTAACCAAATAACTGTGTTATTTGAGTCAAAACATGCCCTCGTGGTGCATCACACGCAGAGACAATCCTCCTCCTGTGGCTGCCCAAACATTACTGAGTCTGCTCCTGTGGTGCCAAACCTATCAAGCAGGGTTGCCAGCTCCCTGAGCGTCAGCTCATTTCGCATCACAGGGGAGGGTAGTATTTACCCTACTTCACTTAACGCGAAAAAGAATGATGTCGGCAAAAAAGCGTCAATACTTTCCGCGCCTACTGTACTTTGTCTAACAGTGCTTCTAGTTGGACCAGCAAATAAAACAACAAATAGAGCACCATGTATCTTTATTTAAGTGACTTGTGGGCTTGTTAAGAAGGGAGGGGGTGGGTGGGTATTCGAGGCCCAGGCCGTCTACTCTTAACCCGCAGGCTGGGACGCCCTGTTGTTACTCGCACTGTCACTGCTGAGGTCTCCTGGAGGTGCCATAAAGCCATCAAAGTTGACAACTGAGACTGTGATGAACAGGTGGGTACTGCTATGATGCTAAAATGGACCACGGGATGCAAGGTACAACATGTGTTCTCGTGGCAGTATGGAGAAGTGTTTGTTTACCCAGGAAAGTCGGTAGATGGCATGCAGATAGCTGGCCAGCTGCCCGCCATTTTGAATCTGGCTCATTGCCAGCCACCTGCCTTCATGTGACTGACTCACATTGTCCAGCCCGACACTCGTAGTAATGGCTTGGAATCATACAGCCAATTTGCATGTTGGGAAGTTTGACTCGCAGATTTCGCATTCGATAAAAATAAGCATTTTTTGGGTTGACCTTGCATTGTAGGTGATTCGCACCATGTGAGTTCGCATTGTATGGAGGTGCACTGTATGGTTACCACCCAGCATAGTAAATGGTTTCCTGGTGTACAGAAAACCATTTGGCCTGTCACTCAGTGTAGAGTCACTTACAGGCAGAAGGAAGAGGAAAGAATGAAGGAAATAGAGACAGAAGAGGATGGAAGGAAAGAAGAATGGAGGAGAGGAAAGGGCAGACACCCAAGAGCAGCACTATATTATTATTTTTTTAATTTATTTATTTTTCTTCCTCTTCTGTTATTAAAAGAACAAAAACAAAAGTATATAACTTTAGCCATCCATCTGGCATGGTGGCAAGCACCAGGGCGCTGAAACCATGTTCCACAGGGCGATACATCACACTAGATGGCAGTGGACAGTTCTAGCAGTTCTCGATAATTATCTCAAGGTTGGCTTTCTTGCAACTGTTTCATACAAAATGCTATGAGCTCATCACATTGCTCTCTGTTAATCACCAGCATTTCCTCACTGTCATTCAAGGTCTGAAAGTTTTGTGTTAATAGTATTCCACTTGGGTTTGAACTGCTTGAATATGTGAATGTCAGGACCAGAGGATGGTCAAAGGCAAATGGGGAAGGCCTTTTGAACTAAGAACTCAAAAATGTGATGCCGACAAGCCAGGTGGAGGAGATCCTTGTGCAAATGTTGAATAAGATTGCACACCCCTCCCCACAATCTGGTATGCTGGCAGTGGTGTTGAATCCATTCCTACCACACGTTCAGATATACTGCAGTCATTCAAGGTTTCAGTAATGACATTGGTCGTGGCCTTTCCTGTCCTTGATTCCCAACTGGGTACATTCAAAAGCGCTGAAACTCCATCACCTGAGATGAGAATTGGAAGGTGCTCAGTGACATTTGCTCCTGTTACATAGGGAATGAGTTTTCCATCCCAGTGCCCTACAAGTGGCACAGTTGGATGGAATGATTTCTTCAGCCATTCTGCAGATTCCCTTCGACTCTTGATTCAGTCATGGCGGATACTTTGCCTGTTGATGATATACATTGTTGGACGTTGTCCACAGGCATAAATGGTCACAAAAAATTACTGCTTTTCATCACTGGGTTTGACAATTTCACTTCAGTCATAGTAAATAAGTGCTTAATAAAAACTCAAAAGGCAAATCCCTGAAAAAAGAAAAAATACAGGTATTACTAATGTACCCTTAAATGAAGTAGGCCTAAAGCAAAAACTTTTTTCAAATAACAAAGATTATTATCATAATAATTTTGCTTATCACGCTCAAACTTTGGGTAAGATCCGGCACCAGTAAGTATCATCCAATTCGGCTAAAATTTGGTGTCTCGATAGTTTACACCCAAAATCACAATGTACACTTGCAGCAAACAAAATATTTCAGAGTTAATATCTCTCCTTTAGTACATTAATAAGGACCATCCACTGTATATACAGTAGATAGAGTTGTGCAGTAGGTGGAGTCATCTACAATCCACTCACTTGATGCAGTGCTGCCTTCAGGTGACTTGACACTGTGTGACAAGCCAATTGGTTTCCTGTAACCTAGGAAAGTATATACTGTACTACACTGAGTGATAACCAGATAACCAAATTGATGCCTGGTGGGATAGTGGGTGCCTCTCAGGAACTAGCAACTGTTCACATTTGCCAAGACTAAGTAACCTAGCCTTGGGCCACTGCGCTGCTGATGGAGCAGTGAAGGAGTGGATGGTGGACGGACGTAGCTAGAATACAGGTCTGCCCCCACTTACGAATGGGTTACATTCCGAGAAACTGCTCATAAGTCAATTTTTTTGTAAGTAAAAAATGCATTTAATACACCTAACCAACCAAACTTCATAGCCTAGTGAAGCCTACCAAGCCTTTTAAACATGCTTAGAACATTGACATTAGCCTACAGTGGGGCCAAAATCATTAACACAAAGCCTGTTTTATAGTGTTGAATATCTCATGTAATTCCATGTAACTTTTTGTATATTTCACTGAAAGTACAAATTTGTAAGTGCGAAAATGTGTAAGTCATCCATTCGTGATTTGGGGGAGGACCTGTACTATACTAAAGAATCTTACAAAGCATGATCGAGAGTTAAGATTAGAAGAGGAAGTTTGGAAGAAAAGAGTGGAATCACACCTTAGTGTGAGGGAAGGGCTAGGAAGAGGAGTGGCTACAAGAGTTGAAGAGGCAGAAGTAACCTGTAGTTTTTACTGTGAACCTTTGATGTCCATATTCACTCCTTGTCATTTTCACTCCACTTCTTTTTTTCAGATACTGCAACTAATGCATCATCACCAGTTACATCTGGCACCACTTCTAACATACACCAGAACACTACTCAGTCTTCTAGTGTTCCTTCCCTCCCTCCTGCCCAGTCTATCTTGACAACTGCCTTTGCATCAACCCAGAAACCCACAGGCTTGGCAACAGAAGAATCAAGTGAGTTTACAACTGTAGTGGCACCACAGTCAACTAAAACAACAACAGAATCACGTGGGTCATTGACAGTGGGATCAAACATGTCTCTTACCACAACAACAACAGAATCAAATGTAACTTTGATCATTACGACAACAAAATATAATGAGGGTCCAGCCACAACTGTGTCGGAAAGGGCAGATATTAGAAGTAGCACCAGTACTCCCAAATTGTCAGCAGTATCTGAAGAATCTCCAGGGGATAATATTAAAGAGGAGACACAGGATGGAGATAGTGAGAGGAAAACCACAGAGATCACTGGCCAAGGAAAAGAAACCACCACCCCTGCACAACCTTTCAGCACTGAACCGAGTGTTTACTCAACCCTGTCTGATCAAAACTCTACCACTTCCCAGCGTGCAACAGTCACCACAGCCAGTGCACACCGACCCAACACATCCCACACTCGCATTGATGCTGGTTCAGGGAGTATGCCAACAGTAACAATCATTGTCATAACATTTGTGGTGGTTGCTAGTGTAGCTTTTGTGACCATTGCATTCTTTGTATACCGGAGACGCAGCCAGGACAAATTAGCTGAGGATTCTGATACTCGATACCTGGCAAATGATGAGGTGCAGATGATGGATAGCCTCTCACATACATATGGGGGTGGGTGGGGACAGGGCCAGAACATCTGAAGGAAGAAAGGGCGACCTGTCAGCCTCTTACCTCAGAATCTTATTGAGGAGCTTCTTGACATTGAAACAGCCCCGATATAAACATGAGCTTAATATCTTTCGTCTCAGAAAAACTCAGTGAAGGCAAATTCAGTAAACCTTCTTTACTTCATCTCTGTGTGAGTGATCAGAATGATGTTATGCTGTATGTTGCAGACTGTAAGTTTGATTTTGTAATTTACTGTGCTCTGCCAGTTTATTTGATGTCAGGTTGCCCTATCTAATTGTGATTATTTAGGTTACATGTAGGGAAAAAAGTATAAAACACCAGACTTTCAAATTATGATGTTAAAACAGCCAAGAATGATATACTGTAACAGACCAGGAGAATATTAGAGTGTTACAGAAGAATTTTATATGGTTGACATTTTGATTGTGAAAACAGGATTTCTATCATAACAAGGGACTAGTTTATCATTTGCCTTCAATGAAGATTTGGTCATTCTTGTCCTCATATAATTGCTGCATTATTGGACTGTGATATTTTTGAGCATTTGTTTGAGAGGTTGCTGAGTGTGGGTAAACAATTATTGCTCACTTTGTATGTTGACAGATACCTAGGACAGTTTTCTCATGATGTTAGGAGGCTTGTTAGCATCTCATCCTAACCGTGTATATCTTGACACATTAACTCTTATGTATTGTATGAAGATTGATGGTGCTTTTTTTGGTGCCCATGGATCATTTGCACATGAACTTGGTGGATTGCAGGCTGCAGTTACCCTTATACTGCAGTCCACATCTTTATGTCAGGGGAGAGGGAGGGAGTTAAGGGAGAGTTGTAGAACTGGGCTGCAGTTGGTTAAATTAATGCTGCCATGTGAAGCATGATTTAACATAATGCTGCACATGGAGACCGTGATGTTATGAAAAAGATAAAACTGACATATAGATATATATTAAGGTATGTTATGAAAAATACAGGATGTCGCTAAAGTGTCGGGAAATCTTCTAAACCCACAAGAATTGAATCCATCATCACATTGCATTATAGTGTTGGTCCTGGATGACCATCTTAATAATGCATCTAAGCCTCTCTTTCTGACTCATCAGTACTCCTTCCTGCTGCCCAGACCCACCCTTCTGCATGTACAAGCAGTCCTTGTTTAAATTTGTTTCACTTTAAAGTATTTCATTAAGTAGTTTTGAATTCCATACTTCACCCAGAGTTACTCATATTCATTACAGTATAAAGTTGTTTTGAATTTATAAAATAGTGTCTTTGTGTTTAACCTCTCAGTCTTGAACCATGAGTACTTCTCATTTCAGTTTGCTTTAACTTTATTTTGCCTTCATACATCATAGACTTCTTCATTCCAATGACATACAGTATTATGTATTTTATTCTTGTTATCAGTAGGTACTTTTACCCAGCTTAGGGCAGACGTCTTGTAGTGAAGGAGTTTATGAAGGCTATATCTAACCCTTCCAGTTGAAAGAGTTGATTAAAGAGAGTAAAATCATCTGGAGACAGCAAGAACAAAATAAATATTACATCTCTAAACAGGCTTACCATCAATTTGCAATCATAATTATGATTTATTTTTGCAGAATTAACAAGGGATATGAGATGATTTGTATTCTCTTTCTGAGTTGTCCTCTCAACAAAAACTAATCATAGATATGATAGGGAACTGGTTGTAAGTTTGTGAACCAGTATCATGGCTGTTGCATTCCAACTCTAGGGATTTCCTTGTCCTTCCTGCAAAAACAAATTGCAGTTACTTCTTAGAAATATCATGTGTGTAATCAGTGAATCTCATCCCAGAAAAATATTCTTGGGTGTTCCTGTCTTTCCCATATTTTCATTGGCTTTGGAAGTTTTCTCAACCATTTTCCTTTGCAAGTGATTTTGTATGTTGCATTCTGTTGTCCTCTTATTCATTATTTATGTACAGTATATCCAGTATAGACGTAATTTCCATATATAATGTATAGGACATTATTGATGTGTTATAAAGGGAAATAAACTGATCAGAATGATGATGACTGCATGTGTATGTGTGTGTAATGCAGTTAATGCATGTGTGTGAAATACATCATGGCTGGACATGCCGTATATTGCAAAGAATTCATTCCGTAGAAATCAGTAGGAATGTACACTAATAATGATGATTAAAAAGTATGGTGGGGATGTTTACACTACATGACAGATTCTAATGTGTACATATTTTATATTTACATATTCATGTATGAAGCTTGTGCTTTTTATTGTGTGCATAAAACAGCTTAAAGGATGATCATAGGCATTTACCATTCAAATGGGAAGTTTCATGGGGCTAAGAATATGAAAATATAACAAAGAATAACTGCAGTAGACCAGAATGCTTATGCTACAGTACCTCATCTCAGTATGACTGGACTGTCTAAAAACAGTTTATAAGTCAACCTAAACACACAAATTTAGTATAAAATATCAAAATTGGTAAAAAAAAAAAAAAATTAAACTGGGGTTTGGCCATCATTAGGCGAGGTGTGATGGCATTCCTACCCCCATTGTTAAGCCTGGGTATCGAATCCAGGGGTACTGTATATCGAGGTATCACATTATACAGTTTCGTTTCGTTTCGTTTCGTTTTTGAAGGCTCCAACATGCTTGCATGAGTCGGCCTTGGTCACCTAATGGCGGCTCTCCACGCTGCTCGATCCCTGGCAGCCTCCCTTTTCAGTCCCTTAACCCTTAAGTCACACTTAATGACCTCGTCCCATGTCTTTCTCGGTCTACCCCTCCCAACCCCTCCCCCAACATTAACACCTCTCACCCTCTGTACCCAATTATCATCCCCCATCCTCTCCACATGTCCAAACCACCTCACCCTACATCTCATCACAACACCAATACACTCCAGTCCCATCCTACCTCTGAACTCTTCCATCGTAAACCCAGCCCCCCCCAGGCCTTGCACGCAGGGACGCACTGCACATCCACCTAATCATTGTCATTTCTGTATGTTTAAACCTGCAAATATCCTCTTCCTTTACTGCACAGGTCTCACTACCAAACAGCATCACACTCCTAACACATGCTGCATACAAAGACCCCTTAGCACGTAAGGAGAGTCCTCTCAATGTCGGGAGAGGCAACAGCTCCCCGAACTTCTTCCAACCACTTCTCACCCTACCAACCGAGCTAACTCCAGCCCCACCTCCAGCACATAACATGTCTCCCAAATAACGAAACTCCTCCACACACTCAAGAGACTCACCTGCAAGTTCAACCCTCTCGCGCCTAACAATCTCCACCTGCTCTCCCCGACACGCCACACACATGAAATCAGCATCATCTTGCAGTCTACCTCTAATACCACTACATCTCTTGTGCACCCACTTATCACAAACACTACACAAGATGGAATTGCTTCCCACACCCTTGTGGCAAACTGCACATGGCCACTCTCCCTCTTCTCTGATTGTACCGCCACCAACCCTAGATATCATCACTTTTGTTTTATCTGCATTTACCCTTAAGCCCTTGTACCCCATACCATCTCTCCACTTCTTAAATCTTTCCTCCGCCTCCTTTTCATTCTCCGCAATCAACACCAAATCATCAGCATACAGCATCTCCCATGGGAGTCCATCTCTGAAGTCACGTGAGAGGGCTTCAAGCACCATGATAAACAACAAGGGACTCAAAACTGACCCCTGGTGCACACCAACATTCACGGAAAACTCATCACTCAAAGCTCCATTCACTTACCTGGGTGCGAGCACCTATGTACATGGCCATAACCACCCTAACCAGCCACTCTTCCAACCCTAGCTTTCTCATTGCCCACTTCACCACCTCTCTAGGGACTCTGTCAAAGGCCTTTTCCAAATCAACAAAAACAAAATACAATTCCCTTTTCTTTCCAATATATTTTTCCTGAAGCTGTCGAACAATGAATATGGCATCAGTGGTCCCCCTGCCTGGCATAAACCCAAACTGCATCTCATCGATATTCATTCTTTCTCTAATCATACCTTCTAGAACTCTCTCCATCACTTTCATGATCTGATCTAAGAGCTTTATACCTCTGTAATTTCCCCTTTCCAGGGCATCACCCTTTCCTTTGTACACATTTACAATTACACTCCTTCAGCCAATCATCTGGGACAACACACTCATATATAATCCTATTTATCAGGTCAGTGACTAACCTCACCCCAGTATCTCCTGTGGCCTTCAACATTTCGGCAGTCAACCCAGACACACCTGCCGCCTTCCCCACCAGCATCCTGCCTATTGCCTGACTCACAGTAGCAGCGTCAATCAAAGGCCAAGAGCCAAACACTGGATCAGCGGGCTCCAAACCTTCTCTATCCCAATCAAACTCCTCATTCAACAATCGGCTATAATGCTCTCTCCGTGCATCTTTAATATCCTCACTGCTCACCGCTACCCTTCCATCATCATTCTTCACACACTGCTTACCTACAATGTCCCAATTATCCCTCTTCACCTGATTTGCCACCCTAGAAATCATATTTTTCCTTTCTCCATGATTTAGATTATCAAGTAAAAGTCTCTGCGACTCAGACTTCGCCCTGTATACCTCTCTTCTAGCCCTGCGCTTGGCAGCCAAGTACTCCTCCCTGTTACCACCATTCTTCCATTCCCGGAAAAGCCTTCTTTTCTCCTTAACTGCAGCTTCTACACCCTCATCCCACCACCAAGTTACTTTATGTTTTGGTGGGCCTCTTGTCCAACCGCATATTGTATCGGTAACTCTCAAGAGGTTGTTCTTAAGGGCTCTATACTGTTCATTAACGCCTCTATCTACAGCTTCCTGTTCAGCCACCACTCTCCTCATCTCACTATAAAAGGCATCCCTTACTGATTGGTTTCCCAGCTTCCATATTTTCCTCCTAGGTACATATGTCCTCCTTCTCATCACTCGTTCCTTAAGCACCATGTCACAAATCAACAGTTTGTGCTGCTGCACACACTCCTCGCATCCTATAACTTTAACATCCCTCACTAATCTCCTATCAACTCTCCTGACCAGAAAATAATCTATCTGACTACTATTTCCCCTGGACTCATACGTAATCAACCTGCTGATTCTTTTCCTAAAATGTGTGTTGCACACAATCATGTCCATAGCCTCCCCAAACTCGAGTATTCTTTCCCCTTCCGCATTCCTCACACCATATGCACATCCTCCATGGACTCCTTCATAACCTTGAGCTGCTTCACCCACATGACCATTTAAATCCCCTCCCAGAACCACTACCTCATCATCACCCATACCACTCACTACACGTATTAAATCATCCTAAAATCTATCCTTCTCTTTGTCATCCAATCCCACCTGTGGAGCATATGCCGATATAACTGAAACCAATTTCTGCCCGACCAAAATTTTCACTACTAATATCCTATCACTTACTCTCATAACATTCATGACATATTCCACCCATTTCTCTGCAACCAACACACCCACACCCCCATATCCATCAGTTCCCCCCTGCCAAAACAACTTATAGTAGCAATCCTTCCCAACAATCTTTCTGGCTGATCCACCCCTGCACCTGACTTCCTGCAAACATGCCACATCCACCCACCTCCTACTGAATGCCTCAACGACTTCCCCTGCTCTTCCTCTCAAACTTCCCACATTCCACGAACCCACCCTAAACCCCCTAGGTGATTGGCTGTCCTCAGGCTTGCTTTGGTGCTTGTTTTTGTAGTTCATAGTCGGTAAGATAAAGGGGGTTAAACATTCCAAAGGCCCGACCCATTGCACAGACCCAGGTCCAGGCAATGGATCTGGGACCCCTAGCCCACCAGCTTACCAGTGGCTGTGGTAGTGGCCTCGGGGCACCCTGCCAGGGCAGCTGCAGGGACAGTATATATACAATATATGTGTGTGTGTGTGTGTGTGTGTGTGTGTGTGTGTGTGTGTGTGTGTGTGTGTGTGTGTATTTACCAAATTGTATTTACCTAATTGTGATATACAGGAAATGAGCTACGTTCGTGGGGTCCCGTCTCTGTTTCTCAATAAGTCAAATTTTGCCTTAAACTCATTTAAGTTTTTAGACTGGACGATCTCTTTGTCCAGGCTATTCCACAGGTCTATACATCTATACGGAAAACTATATTTCTTGATGTCCTTCGAGCAGCTTGGCTTCTTTAGTTTCATTCCGTGTCCTCTTGTTGCTCTCTCATCCCACACAAACAGATTTTCTCTGTCAATTTTATCTACTCCTATCATAGTCCTGAACACTGCAATCATGTCACCCCTCTTTCTCCTTTCCTCTAAGGAGGGCAAATCCAGCCTTTCCAGCCTCTCCCTGTATGGCAAATCTGCCAGACTAGGGACCATCTTGGTTGCTGTTCTTTGTATTCTCTCAATCTTGGTTATATCTTTCTTTTTGTGTGGGGACCACACTACTGCTGCATATTCTAACCTGGGCCGGATCATGGCCACTATCAATTTTTTCATCATCTCCTCATCCATGTAATGAAATGCCACTCTTATATTGGTCAAGAGTTTATATGTCTCTCTCACTATCTTATTTATGTGCTTTTCAGGTGACAAACTATCCTGGACCAGCACTCCCAAATCTTTCTCTTCTCTCGCTTTTCTAATTGGTTCATTACCCATCAAATAATTCAATGATGGCCTCTTGGTACTTTTACCCATTTCCAATATTTTACATTTTTTTGCGTTGAATTTCATTTCCCACATCAGGCTCCAATCATATATCCTATCCAGATCCTCCTGTAGCATTTTACAGTCCTCTTCAACCTCTACCTTTCTCAAGATCTTTGCATCATCAGCAAACAGGCTTGCGTAGCTGTTCACTCCATCTACCATATCATTTACATAAATCAAGAACATTACTGGTGCCAACACCGAGCCCTGTGGGACACCACTTGTTACTTCCCTCCATCCAGATGTCCTGTCCTTTATTACTGTCCTCATTTGTCTGTCACTCAGAAAGTCTCTCATCCATTCCAGGAGGCTTCCCTTAAGTCCTCCTATATGCTCTAATTTCCATAATAGTCTCTTGTGGGGTACTTTGTCGAAGGCCTTCTCCAGATCTAAGTACACACAATCCACCCAACCGTCTCTCTCCTGTAGCACGTCAATCGCCCTTGAGTAGAAGCTCAACAAGTTGGAAACACATGACATTCCACTTCTGAATCCAAACTGACTTTCAGTCAAAATATTCATCTCTTCCAGATATTTTATCCATCTATCTTTCAGGATTCTCTCACACAATTTCGCAACCATACTGGTTAGGGACACTGGTCTATAATTCAGGGGTTCTTCCTTGTTTCCTCCCTTATAGATTGGCACCACATTTGCCCTCTTCCATTCCCGAGGCACTTTCCCCTCTTCCAAGGAGCACACAATTAAATTGTGAATCTTATCCGCCAGTTGTTCTCTGCATTCCTTCAGTACCCAATTAGAGATTCCATCCGGTCCCGGGGCTTTCCTTACATCTTGAGCTCCCAGTAATTTATACACTTCCTGCACTTCCACTTTTATATCTTTTAACACTACATTTCTTATCATTCCCTCTCCTTCCACAAACTCCCTTTCCTTAGTGAAAACCGACTGGAAACATTTGTTCATTACTTCAGCTTGCATTACTGCATCCTTGTAGACCTCTCCTTCTACTTTCAGTTTGGTGATTCCTTCCCTTTGCTTCAATTTGCCATTAACAAATCTATAAAACAATTTGGGTTCATCCTTACATTTGTCAATTATACCTTTTTCAAAGTTCCTTTCTTCCTCTCTACGTATTCTTGTATATTCATTTCTAGTTCTTTTATATTCTTCCTTTTTCCTGATATTACCTCTCTTTTTCCATTTGTTCCATGCCTTGTCCCTCTCTTTTTTCGCTATTATACACCTTCTATTAAACCACACCTTTTTCCTGTTTTCTTTCCCACTTACTCTTGGCACATATTTTTCCACACCCAGATTGTAGAGGTCTAAAAAGATATCCCACTTCCTCTGTATCTCTCTTGTTTCTCTGAATTTTCTCCAGTCCGCATTTTCAAAAAATTTTCTCAATTCTGCAAAGTTTGTTTTCCCAAAGTTGTATCTTCCTTGCCTATAAAGCTCATCTCTTGGCACCACGTTCCCTATTATCATCTGGAACTCAATGACCACATGATCACTTTTTCCTATAGGACATAGATAATTTAATGATTCAATTACATCAGGTTCTTTGGATAGTAGCAAATCTAATCTTGCTGGTGTGTCATCACCTCTGAATCGTGTCTCTTCTTTAACCCACTGTGTCATTACATTATTCATTGCTATATTTAACAATTTAGTGCCCCACGAATCTTCGCTGTCTCCCGAGTCCCATTCCTCCCAGTTCACCTCTTTACAATTAAAGTCACCCATTAGGATTATATTGTTGCTTTTCTCGATCACTTTCTGTAGATAACTAACCATGTCTGACAACATCTCCTGGTATTCA
>JAGKTI010007639.1:0-13559 GCA_018397915.1 Birgus latro
CTTGCATTTCCAAGACGGTTTAAAAGTAACCGTCCAAAAATAAGAAGTATTAATTATATTCCTGTGAACGCCAGACGATTTTTAATAGCTAGCTAAAGAGTTAAACATATATCTTCATTCATGAATTACACCAAACACTTTACAACCAACCAGAGCGAAGTTTAAATAAATAGAAAAATAAGGCCAAATAGATCCATTTACTGATAATTCATTGCTGAAGTGACTTATCTGTGGTTAAAATTGGTTAAGGTTCCTTATGAATACTTTCCCAAGCCTCACACGAGCACTAAGTATTCCTTTATTATGGTATGTGCATTAATTTCCCCTTTCCATTCTTTGTTTAGTAATTCGAAGTTTTTCCTTCTCGTTCGTCTGAATGTTTTTGCATTTTCGTTGTCCCATCTCTTTCTTACCCGTTCATTTGTTTTCCTGTTTCTCACACGCTCATATCGTTTCTTATTTCCGAGAGTTTCCTCTTTGATACGTTCCTTTCTTTGCTTTCTCATTCATTTGATGAATATTTCAGATTTTTCGCTTCCTTACGTTCCTCTTCTTTCCTCTTTTTCACACGTTCCTGTCCTACGCATTCACATGTTCCTTTGTCTCACCGCGCTGTCATTGTGTTCGTTTCCCTCCGTCTTTCCCACACCTTCTCTATTTTTTTTTTCCAGTCTTCCTCTTTTCCCCACGCATTTTTTTTTTTTTTTTTTTTGCAATGAGGCAGGAGAGGAGAGCCAGTCGTGTGTGGTAGGACAGGTCAACCCGCTGTAAGAAAAAGCGGAGAAGTGCAAGAGACATTGAGGAGAGTGTCAAGGCTGTTACAAAAATCAAGCGCGTCAGTATTAGCGCTGTCTGGGTTCTGTGAGTTACTCTCATCTTACTAAAGTTGCCTGGTGTTAGCTGAATAGAATAAAGTTGTCCCGACTATGAGGGAGTGCAAACACTTGTGAGGTTAGGAAATGGCTAAACAGCATTCTACTTGTCATCATGAAATTGGCAACGAGGTAGAAATATCAGACATCCAGCACGTGTTTTATCAATGTTATAAAAAGAAACACAAGGCTTTCCTTTGCCTTTGCCATTTCAAGTTTAATAATATGGTGCTGAATCTCCCGAAGAGTACCCTCTGAAAATGAAGTTATTTCTGGAGACCGAAATATGAGAGAGCACAGCGTTGATCATGACTACACTAAACATAGTATCCTCGTTAGTCACGCATTTCCTCTAATTAGAGGCAGAAAGACTGGGGATAGTATGAAGAAGGCGTTTTCAAAATGAAGAGGTTAAAAGAGATTGTTTTAGCCACTTTTGCTGTGTAGTCTTCTGTAGGCCCAGTTAAACTGTGTGGGGATGAACGAGAATAAATTACAAAATGCCTAACCATATTCGAGGTGCTGGCTAAGGTTCCAAGACCTTTTAGGGAATATGAATCTTCTGTCGCGTGACGTACGAGGTTGATGCATTTCATGTTTTACGTGGTGGGTCCGATATATCCCCACGGTACAATGGCCAGGGGGGAGGAGGGGTTACCAGATCCCGATGCCGTTCTTCTCATGGGCTTTGCGAGACTCAGGCAATAAGTGGATAGTACTTTTTCTTCCCCGCCATCCGAAGAGCTATTCATAATTGACGTAAGATTATTCGTGGGAGGGATTTGTTTTGGAAAACTTGGAATCAGGCGAGTAATTCCACAGTAGATTTGTTTGCATATCAACGGAAATAATCCCAACATGATAAACTTCCTGGAGGGGTATACATTTTACTAAGAATTTCCATGTTAGACGTTCTAACATTGATCTTGTTAAGGGTTCCTGCTTGCGAGAAAAGATGAGTGAAATATTTCGTTACTTTAATAAAAAGCAGCGACTTTGGAAGCGGCCCATCGTCACTGCCCAGATTCGGACACATAATAAAAGAAAAAAGATAAATGAGTTCAATTAACTCTGTTATTCTCAGACACGGGACTGTAAGATTTTACACGGGATTCTTGCATGTGGTGCGATATCATTCTCAGCAGCTTCTGTCAAGGGTTTCATATTACTTGTGTTGAAAACTGTAAGGGTAAGATTAGTATGTGTTAGTCCTGTTTTCTTTTGTATTTAACATTTCAAGATACTTTTCTGTGTTGGTGGAAGTTTCTGAACTGTTTAGCATCTATTGATTCCGTGATGATCATTATTAGTTTATGAACGTATTGGAAATCCCTTGCGATAGAGGACATTCATCACTGCCCAGTCTTCCCAGTGTATTGTTGACCCCTTCACTCAGAGCCCGTTTTATTCTTGCTTCCTTCGTATGATTTTATTCAACCAGGGTAAGACTTCGTAGTACAGGGATTAATGAACAGTAAATCTAACTATTCCAGCTTGAATCTTCCTCAAACTTAAAAAAAAAAAAGTCTGGAGATAGCAAGAAAAAATTTAGGAGCGTTCGTTTGAGTGGCTCCGTTAAGACTTAAAACGGTCAGGAGTGTGCAAGGACAAATACTTCCCGAATACTGACCAGGTGTTTGTACCTTATTAACCGAGTTTTTCCCATATCATTACTGTTTTTATACCAGCCTTATTCTAGTTATTCATGACTCATCCACAGCTGTTGGTCGTATGCTCTGGCGGAGGTGGTGGTGATTTTATGTTGTTGTGGTGGTGGTGGTTGTGATATTAAGTCGTTGCTGTGTGGTGGTGATATGTTGTTGTGGTGGTGGTGGTGGTATATTGCTGTGGTGGTGGCGATATTAAGTTGTTGTGGTGGTGGTGATGTTATGCTGTTGTGTTGACGATTGTAAGTGTGATGGTGGTGAGATTGTCGAGGTAAATATGTGATTGTGGTATACAGGGTGTCCCGTGAGAAATATGAGAAATTTCAGGTGGTTATTCTTTGGCTAATTTAACATGGCTCCAGTTTTTATCTGTTAAGTGAATTGTGACAAGAAGTATTTTTGCCCCTCAGGCCATCCGTAATTTTAGCTTCATAACGCAGAGAAATGAACACCTGTTGTTGACATAACTTTTTTTTTTTACTTTATATTAGCCACAGAATGACCTCCTGAATTTTCTCACAAATCTCGCGGGACACTCCCTATATGTCTGTGTTTGGTGCTATAGGTGTGAGTAGCGGGTATGTGCAAGCCATGCTGGTGAAGGTGAGTGTGTGGTGATTGTGTATGTGCGGTGGTGGGAACGCTAGTAGTAGTTGTAGTAGTTGTTCCCTAGACAGTTTGGCCGAACAGCCCCGAGTCCCTAAGGAAGGCCATGGCCGAGACCGGGCTTTCCCACAGAGCTCTCTAGGAGTGTATGTTGTGTTGTTGGCGTAGGTGATTATGTGCAGTGCAGTCTTCCATGATGTGCTTAATAGTATGGGGTGCTGTGTTACATCCTGGACAGGCGTCAGCGACGGAGTCATCCAGCCTCTTTTGATAGCTCAAGAGGGCTGGATGATGCTCACATCTCAGCCTGCCCAGGTGGACCCTGTCCTCACGGGGGAGATAGCGTTCAGAAGGATGGATATCAGGAGGCCGTGCATGCAGCTGTGTGTTGTCTTTGAGTGACTGAATGGAACGGCGAGTGATTTGAGTATGAATATGCTTCTGGAAGTTGGTCTGAGGCGGGCAGGGGGGAAGAGATGATAGTATTTGTGTATGATATCGTGTGCTGGGTGTTGTTTTGATGTTCCTTGGTGTGTGTGGATGTGCTGCCATGTAGTGCAGTGGATGTTGTGGGTTTGTGAAGGCTGCAGCGAGAATTTGGGTGCCTCCCATGTCTAGATGATCCTTGACTTTGAGGACTTTGGTTTCTTGGTGTAGGTGGTCTGTAGGTGTAGTAGCTGTGCAGCCTGTGATTATTTTTAAGGCCTTGTTTTGTATGGTCTGAAGAGTGTTGTAGTGTGTTTTAGTGAGGTTAGGAGCCCAAGCAGGGCTTGCATAATTCATCACTGAACGTATATATTGTTTGTATACTGTGGTGGTGGTTTCTTTGTTGTGTCCAAATGTTGTATGGGCAAGTGACTTCAAGGCATTGAGTCTAGGTGTTAATTTATTTTTGATTTTTTTTTTAATGCAAGGAAGAAGGAACCAAAGGCCATGGGCTTGCATACTGTTCCTTCCAAGAAAAAGCAAAAACAATACAAAAGAAAGCCAGATTCAAGATCTATTCATTTCGAGATGCCTGGACACAATGCGTTGGAAAGACTGGAGATCATAGGGAAGTTTGTGATGAGTTGTCTAAATGACATTGATGTATTGTATGTTACACCAAGGATTTTGTGTGTGTGTGTGTGTGTGTGGTAGGGGAGTGTTGTCTATGGTGAGGTGTGGAATGTGACTGTGTTCTGCTGTCCAGTTTGTGAAAAGGGTCACTGTAGATTTGGCTGGGGCTATTTTGAGTCTGTTTGTGGTGAACCATTCATGTAGTGTGTTGAGGTAAGGTTGGAGGATTTATGTGGCTGTGTTTGCTTTTTGGTGTGTGCATGTAAGTGTTATGTCCCTGCATAGGATGCTATGTGTATTTGTAGTGTGTGGGGTGTGGGTATGTCATGCATGTATAGGTTGAAGAGTGTAGGAGACAAGACAGATCCTTGGGGGACACCATTTGTGAAGTTTCTGATGTTCGAAGACTGACCATCAAAAGTTACATGTGCATATCTCCCTGCTAAGTAGTTTGCCAGCCATCTTTTTGTGTTATTGTGCATGTTTGTGTTGAATATTTTGTTTGTGAGGTTGTGGCGGGGGATGGAATCAAAAGCTTTACTAATGTCTAGTGTGACAAGGAGTGTTTTGTGTGGTGGCCTAGCTGAATTCATGCCACCAAAAACTCTCTGTGTGAGGTCTGTAAGAAGAGTTTTTGTGGAGTGTAGTGGCATAAAACTATGTTGTGATTGGGCTAGGGGTGTGTGAGGTGTAACTAGTTATAGTACCAGTCTTTCAGTGACTTCGGAGGGGGTGCAGAGGAGTGTGATGGGGCGGTGTGAGGAAGGTAATGTGGGGTCTTTGTTGGTTTGGGGATAGTGATGATAATGCCATGCTTCCAGATGTTGGGTATTATTTTGTGTGAGTAGCTGTAGTTTGATATGTTGGTGAGTGCTTGTATGCCTTGTGGTCCAATGTGTTTAAGGTGTATGTTGCTTATGTTGTCTGGTCCACAGGCAGATGAGTGCTTGAGGGTGCTGATGATATGCTTCGTCTGGTTGTAAGTGAAAGGTGCGAAGTCTGGGTCTGTGGGGAACTGTCTCTTACGTCGGATCGGCCGTCATGATGAGGGTTTAGATGGCTGACATGTGAAAAGTGATTGATGAGAGTGTTTGCTTGTTGTTTGTTTGAAGGAATGGTGTATGTTGCTGTGATGGCAGCGTGTGATTGTGTAGTGTTGCTGTTGGAGAGTGTGATGCTGTTTAGTGTTTTGTAGAGTTTGCTGGTGTTTGTTTTGTGATCAAGTGTTTGGAGATAATGTGAGTGTGATGGTGAGGAAGGTGGTGGTGAGACATGGTGAAGAGGGTGATGGTGAGACATGGTGAAGAGGGTGATGGTGAGACATGGTGAAGAGGGTGATGGTGAGTGTGATGATGATGATTACTTTCAACGTACTGTAAGTGTCAGTGGTAACTGGGAGTGTGACAACGATGAGTCAGAGGGTATGGTGCATGTGGTATGTGTGTGAGTGGTGAAAACAAAGTGGGGACGATTTTACAGGTGAGTGTATTAATGCCAAGGATATGGTTGTGGTAGTGGTGTGGGTGGTGGATTACTATATAATGATGATTCGTATTTTTAGTGGTGACTGCGTTGCCAGTGGTGGTGTAATGGTTGTAACTGAGAGTCTGGTGATAGAGGTATGGTTGTGATAGAAATATGGAAAGTGGAAGTGCCATGCTGGTGATTGATAGTGAAGAGTGAAGTTTGGGCTTGTGGTGTTGCTTACGAGTAGTGATGGTGGTGGTGTGGTTATGGTGTGATGTGATGTTGTATAGGGGTGATAATGGGTATACGTGAAAATCTGTTAGATGATATTGGTGTAGCGACATTATTATTGTTATTTGACTGGTGAAGGAAGCTTGGATTGGTCATTATCCTGTTGTGTATGCATGCTGTCAGTGGGTTGTACGTGTGTGTGGTTCTTTATGATAATGAAGCGATTTTTTAAAGATCATGGGACAAATTAATATACTAATTGCTCTGTTTCCACCTCAATTCCATCTTCTTGTCATTAGCAGTTGCATGGGTGTTACATCTGAACTGAAATAATGAACTGGACCGAATTTCAGCCCATAGGTAAGGCATAGTGTTATGTTGTTATCCATCTTCACACGTTATCAATGGTCATGAAAGAATAACGTGTCTTACCCTGACACCATAACGATACTGTTGCGTCCCAGTCCCCACACTGCCACAGGCTCCAACAGCAGTAGTTCAGTATAGGAAGGACGTTGCCCAGTGAGTCGTTCTTCCTGGGGTCAGCCTTTAGGTGTACAGCATACAAGATCAGCTGAGGCGAAAATAAACACTGGCTTCTTAAAGTTCACTGTCTTTATTTTCCAAATAACTCCACTTAATGCTCTCAACTTCACTTCACTGTTCTTACAAGCACTAGACCAATACAAACTTCCTTAACTGCAATTGCACTTAATACTTGTCAACACTTCGGTGTTATTACACTTAATACATGACAACACTTCGCAGTCATTACACTTACTGCTTCAAAACACTGTTTTCACAAGTACCAAAAATATACAGAACTTCTACAACACTTCTGTGTTTGCCAACAACACTTCACTGCTTCACAAGTACCGAAAATATACACACTTCACTAAACTTCACTCAAACTGACTGAGGCCTAACTAAAAACTTAAACCTGCTAGTGTTTCATTCCCCATCCTTATATAACCTTGCATTGTCCAGGAAACTTCTAGCACGAACTCGACTGTGCGACAGTTATTAGTCGCCAACTAAGAGACAACCAAAATATGCCAGTCTTCTTACCTTACATAACACTCTAAATCAATTACCAAACTTAAATTACATAGTTTAACGAACAATCACGTAAGTAAAACATTATAGAGAAAAAGAATAAAAATTAATGCATAACTTACGAAATAACTACGTTCACAGGCAAACTGGCAACTCTGACTCGTACCGAATACCGGAACTAGCCTACCGTAAACATCGGGAAGATTCTCAAACACCTAACTGGCAAATCCCGCTTCGTAACAATACTTTAATCTGAGTGTGATAGCTGCTCTCAGGAATTTTGTATGTGCTAACATTAGAGAGGTTTATTTTGCTGAAGGAAACCTCATGTAGTCAGAGACCTATTTGCAGAGACGGTTCCTCGTGATATAATTATATGCTTCATGCGATTTTTGCCCCAACATAAGTTAAGTCTCAACAAGGGTTGCGATACCGTTTATATCAAATGAAGTACAAAGTATGGATGACGTATGGCTGTGTTCTGGAGCGGAGAATTTCGAAGTCTTGAGTGATGAGTGAATCGATGTATGACCCACTGAACGGGGCTTTTTATTGAGTTTTCCTATTTATCTGCTTGCCCCCTGGGGTAAGGGGATTCCCTTGGTACAGGGGATGTAGAATACTACCCCTGTATTCCCTGCGTGTCGTAAGAGGCGACTAAAAGGGAGGGGGTGGTGGGGCCTGGGAGTGCCACTGCCCTCTAGATTGGGTCTCCCACATACACTGACCCTGCAAACAACAGCTGAGTCAAGGCCGGCTCTATCAACGTCAATTCTATCAACGCTGACTCTGTCAAAGCTCTTCCAGTGGTGACTGTCATTAACTCTGATAACGTCAACTCTGCCAACGCTGACCATCAGTATCTGTTCTATCAACGCCAGTGTCAATGCTGACTCTATCAGCGCCAATTCTATCAACGTTTACCCTATCACGCCGACTCTATCAACGCCGACACTATCAATGCCAACTCTGCTAGCCAGCGCTGACTCTGCCATCATTATCTCATTTAGTGATGTATTTTCCTCCCTTTAAATATTTCCACTCTGTGATGCGACTTACTGCCATATGGTCTTTGTTACCTGGTGTTACCTTTTCATTTCTCATTTAATGATGTATTTTCCTCCCTTTAAATATTTTCACTCTGTGATGTGACTTACTGCCATATGGTCTTTGTTACCTGGTGTTACCTTTTCATTTTACTTATCCAATAATTTATCTGCTTTCATTTTTCAGTGTCACTAGATCCTTCGCACTACATTTCTTAGTAGAAAATAGGATTATGATAATGATGTTAACGGTGATAATAAATTAATTTCAATGCAAGTCATATTCTGTTGTGGTACAGCAGAGAATTAAAAACAAGCTCCAGCAAGCTTTGGGCATCAGATGACAACATATAACTATACGAAGCACCTCATAAAAACCACTGTGTATACAAGTCCTGATGGATTTGTAGTTCAGTGCCTGTACATCCAGTTATGGCTTGCAAGCAAGGAAGCCACAGACAGTGTGCTCGGACACACTTTACTGGGTTCACTCCACAGATCATCAGCCATTACGGTACACACTGGAGCCAGATGTTCAAGCAACTTGAGTGTCTTTAATGAGAACATGTTTTCACGTATCACAGCAATTGTAGGTTGCATCCCAGTAAGATGCTCCGTAATCATGGTCAGTGACTTCATCTTAGAGTATTAAATCTAAGTGTGACCCATCTCTCCTTGACTTCGCACGAAGTTGTAAAACGTGATAGTGAACAGAATGAAGAGTATTTATTCCCCTTCGATCTTCTGTAGTATATGCATAAGACACCAGTATGATTATGAGTAAAGCAATGTACAGTTTCCTTATTTACCGGGCTGAGTGTAGCCTGGCGCCGCGCCGGAAGGAGAGTGTAGTGGGGCTGGGCGGGAGATGTGGGTCAGGCGGAAGTGGCGGCAAGGCGTCCACCTGCCCACCTTACAACACACGCCACCCAGGGGACCACCTTACCACACACACACACACACACACACACACACACACACACACACACACACACACACACACAAACAAACAAACAAACAAACATAAAGCGCTGCAAACGTATGGTGTAGAAGATGAAGAAGACAAGTGGTTTAATTCTGGATGTACTGTATTCCACCGTGCTTAGATCTGTTAACTTCTGCTTTACGATGATTTCTATGATGTGCTGTTCATGCTGCCGCTAAACGATTTTATTTTAGCTTAGGAGAGACTTCGTGGTGGAAAGGCTTAGTATGTCTGTTGAATTATTGTAAAGGTCGTGGGAGATGATGATGATGATGATTGTGTGTGTGTGTGTGTGTGTGTGTGTGTGTGTGTGTGTGTGTGTGTGTGTGTGTGTGTGTGTGTGTGTGTGTGTGTGTGTGTGCGTCATTGGCCAAGCGTCAAGGCCACATTCTTGTCTTCTTCACCTCCATCCGCTTTAAGCATTCGTTTCCTGACAGTCATCATCATCATTATTATTATTATTATTGCCATTTTAACCATCACATCGTCATTATCATTATCATGCTCATAATTATCTTCATCTAACCTTTATTGTCATGCTAATAATTAACTGTACCATCTTCTGTCATTCTTTTGTTGATGCCATTTAGAAGGATGAGTGAGGAGTATGAGTGGGGTGTGTGGGAAGGATAAGTGAGGTGAATGGGAGAATCAGTGGGGTGAATGAGGAGAATAAATTGGGTGAGTGGAGAGGATGAGTGGGGTGAATGGGGAGGATGAGTGAGGTGAGTGGTGAGGATCAGAGGGATGAGTGGGGAGGATAAGTGGGGGTGAATGAAGAGAATAAATGAGGTGAGTGGAGAGGGTGAGTGGAGAGGGTGAGTAGGGAGGATAAATAGGGTGAGAGGGGAAAATAAGTGGGGGCGAATGGGGAGGAGGATTGGAATGAATTGGAAGGATGAGTGAAGTGAGTGGAGAATGAGTGTGGTAAGTGGGGAGAGTGAATGAGGTGAGTGGAAGCGATGGATGTGTAATGTGGATGAGCTGAATGGGGAGGAGTTATCGTGGAGGATGTGTCATTATCATTATTATCTCTCTCACACCCGTGTCTTCATCATAATAATTATTCTGCCATTTTTTTCTGCCATCTTCGTCATCATTAACATCAGACCCAAGGCATCTTTTCATTGTCATTCCCTTAAGCTACTTCATTATCATTAACTTTAAATTTATGTCAGCATCTTCTGTGTATGTAGTCGTCCAGTGTGCTATCCTTTTATTGTATGTGGTTCTTGTCTTGTGCTTGATGACAGTACAGTATTTTTCGGCTTTATTTTTTTTTTTTTTTATCACATACCAACAGATGCCACTCTTGTACAGTACGGGGATCATACCTCTGATTTATGTACTGCTTGCCCACCGCGCTGCTTGAGACTTGGGAATGTCGTGTAATGTTGGTTGGCTTCCGTCAGAACGCAGACTTAATCATAGTAATATTTTACTTCTTCTGTACAAATTGTCATAAACATTTGTGCTTCCGTCAGAACGCAGACTTAATCATAGTAATATTTTACTTCTCCTGTACAAATTGTCATAAACATTTGTGTATTTTTTGTGCATGTATGATTGTCATCTTTAGTTATTTTATCTTCAGTTCTTGTTTTTTAAAAACAATTAACAGCACCCATTTTAAATAGGTTTATTCTTATGCTTAATACCTTTAGTATGGAGGGAGCATATATTATTACCACATTCATTCATATTACTAGGTAATGTTCGTAGCTTTGACCCCTATTATTATCATCGTATCATTTTCGTCATTGTCAGCAGCAGGAGAAGAACGAAAACTGAACCGTCATTTACTAACATAACCCTGCAGTTTTCAGCCTATAGCAGTCATATTCCCTGTTTGGTTAAGTTTTCAGTGATCAAACATTTTTGACACATTTAGAATTTCCACTGAACCCTGCTCTGTAATACTGATATTTGCAATACCCCAGTGTTAGCAATCATTATATTCAGTCTTCGTTATTTAACAAAATGTGATTAATATGAAAAGCACACAGTGTCGAACTTATTGCCACTGTGACGTTTTGATACGTTATTTCTTTTACAAATCTTATCACAGCAGTATTTTATTTTTCAACAGCAACACTTATGAGAAACATTTATAGAGGCACCATTACTTAATTTTTAACGTCTTAGGTCATTGAAAGAGAGAAACGATGATGTACGGTATGTCAGGGGTCTTGTCGATGATTTTTGAATAACTGATTGACGAGATTATCATTATTTTATTTCCATTGCATAACAGTTATTGGGTGTGTAAATTTCTACGGCTGAAGAAGCATAGCCTTACTCATCCTTCAGCATTCTGCGTATGAAACCAAAGCTTCGTTTTTATACTTTACCTTTTTTGTACAGCATATTATTGTTGTGGGCAGCTTTCACTTCGATTACTACGTGTGGACGTTGGCTTTTGTAATTTCACACTGCTTATCTTAAACTGTAAAATCTTAATGTTTCCATAATTCACTTGCAGTAAGAATGAGTTCATTTGTTATCTCAGTGACAGAGCTTGGAAACAGTGTAGGAAGAAAGTAATTACTAGATATAGCCTATGTGGGTACAGCTCACTTTTTGGGGTAAGGAAAAATTGATAATAATTTAAAGAATTCCACTTAATGTAACATCACGATCTTCATTATCATCATCATCATCAGTATATTCCTAACCTTAATCCCAGTCTGGTAAATGGGGCATGCAGAATCCAACAACAAGAACAAGAAGATACCAGTCATCGTACACGTCGAGGAGGGAACACCGAATTCAGTCATGCTCTTACCGTTTAGCCATTGTTGATAAAGGAACTTTGAATATTGCACCACTACCTTCTGAAGACGAAGAAGAGCTTGCACGGTGCGTTTTTATTTACCGAGAATGAATAAAAACCTGCATGGCGCGTCGTTTCACTAGTTGGCGGTAAAAAACTTGCATGACGTCTTTTCACTGGCTGGCAGCAGGAAAGAAAACTCTTGGCTGTCTTGTTGTTGCCGGGACTCACGTCATCTCGCTAAAAACTTGACTGCCAACAACTTTTCCTGCTGTTGGTATTATATAAGCGATTACCATGATGCTTTCGTGCCTCGCTTGCTACACTTTCTCACTCCAAAGGAAAGAGAAATGAAGCGTGTGACATCATTGTCCCGTGGAGTCGTGAAGCGTGGTTGCTGAGACGGGATTTGGGAGAGAACAGGAATGGTGGAAACTTTCCACTTAACCCCTTCAGTACGGTGTCATTGCTGGAGAGGAACGCCTTCGTGAAGCGGCACTGATATACGGGACGGTGGAGATGCCTCGTTATACAAACGTCCCTAAACTCCTTCTCTATTCCCCGAAAGGAGGAGGATTAACTGCAGGTCTGCAGATGTATGATGTGGCAGTGTGTAGTGTGAGTAAGGTATGTGGAAGAGTGAAGTATGGAAGTGTGAGTGTATGTAAGTTGTGTCATGGTTGTTATTGTTATTAACTAACCCCCGTCTGTCTGTCCGAGCAGAGCTGTCGACCACAGGTAAGTATCTTCATCTTTAGGGCCGTCCTACAGGTACAGTACATACACCGTGTAGGAATCCGGCACCCCTTTGTGGTAGACAGCGCCTCACTAGGGTCTTACCAGCGTCCTTCCACGGCGAGGTGTAGGGAAATATGAGGAAGTTTGGATCCCGGTTAGATGCCGCAGCTACTCCACCCAGGTGCACAGTACCATCACATGGAGGCTTCTCATCAGCGCCTGGTGTGTCAATGTGAACATTGACAGTGCGAAGTGTGTGTAAAATTATGGGAGTGTAGTGTAGGGCAGTGTGAAAAGTGTGAGAGATAGCGCCTTCCACTCACCGTGACATTTCAAATGCCCTGTAGTCCGGCAACCCTTGAGGATTAGCTCGTACCACAATTTTCTGAGTAAAGTTGATCTATTTATTCAGAGGGGTGGAGTGGGCTGCTATGAGGAGGGAGGGGGCAGGGGGGAAAGTGGAGAGAGTCAGGTTTGCAGTATAAACTCTTACAATTTAAACTCTACCACTGCAGATGACTCCTACCTGTGACTTGTTCTGCACAATCTTTTCTTCCTTTGTTCAACTTGCTTGGTTCTTTCTCTTTAATTTTTACTCACTGTAAACTGTGAAAAAATAAAATGAAAGTACAGTAATTTGTTTTACTATTACTTTACCAAGAAGTATACAGTTTACATCTCTCGGGTATATAAATTGATGTCATGTTCATACTTAGAAACCATTATCAAATATAGTAAAGCGTTTTAATGTGGCCAGTGATGATGACTACTGGACCGCTCACAATAGCTGTAAATCCATTTCACTGTAGTTGTTAATTTAGTTGGCTTTTGTAGGTCCGCACAGCCGTAGTCTTAGCTAGTGCAGAACATTGACCAATAATTGCACGTACAGATGCCTGACATTGACCCACAGATAGTTATAACCAGAGTTTGTGTGGGAGAAGGTGCAGCTTTGGGAGGCCGTCAATCCTGACCCACAGACGAAGACATGTCTGATTTTTTTCCTATTACCAGACATATTTAGTTAGCTAAGGGAGGGCCTCGTAGTGAAGGGGTTAC
>JAGKTI010007639.1:18292-36189 GCA_018397915.1 Birgus latro
GAGTTGTTGGAAATGGGTTGTTGGGAAGAGTGTGAGAGGGGGGATGTAAGAGAATGGTTAGGGACGGAGAAATGGGATCAGTGATGGTCGCATTTAGAAGTGACTGTTTATTTGTGTGATTTGAGCTTATTCGAATTCACCAGGGAGAAGGTAAATGATAGATGGAGTATGAGTGAAGGTTTCGTTGGACAAGGTAGTGTGGGGGAAGTAGGAATAATGATGATGAATGGAAGGAGCGTTCAGAGTTAACCCATTTTATTTTCGTTTTTCGTGTGGTTTGAGTTTGCTCGAATCATTGTTATGTTTTGGACGAGACTGGAGAGTGGTGTGTGAGGGCAGGGGTATACGGGAAGGGTGGTCATAGAAGAAGGAATGGGCAGTGTTAAAAGTATGTTTGCCGTGTTATTTTTATTTGTGACTGATAATTTGGCACTGGGCACCATTGCGTTTGCTTTTTCCTCTGTGAGTAAATTTTACCATTTCATTTTATATATTTTGAAGTGATGATGATGGTGATGATGACGATGATGATGATGTTTATGAAGATGATAATGATGATGATGATGATGATTTGTCATTGCACTTTCGATATTTTTAGTATTGTTTATAAACCTACTGTTGGGCCGTCTGGCTGTAATTCTTGCTTCTTCCAGTGTGAGATAATCAGAACATGGGAATAATGAAATAAAAGAGCACAGTGATTCAACTGAAAATAATTTATTAAATAAGCCTTCAGAAACCATTTCATAATTAACAAAACGTTTGGTGTATGTACACTAACCAAAATATATCCATATTTTAAATTAACACTATAATATTGGAATAATCTGGGATGCGGCACATGACAAGATGTTGAGTAAAAATAAAATAAAAATGTCATTGCAACAGGCGTGTCGGGACTTAGCCGAGTGGTGACCGCATCGCCGACAAGCATGAAGGAATGTATTCCGGATGAGTTCTTACACTACAAAAAATTCTTCGTCTGTTTAGTCTTGGTCCTGAGAGGCGAGGCTGTCCAGTCTATTCCCTGAAGTATCCTCCATCATCTCTTCATTCAGTCGTGGTAAGTCTGTACATTATTCACAAGTCAAGGAGAGACGTACATAGAAAAATCTAAACCTGGAAAATATTTTTTATCTGTACAAGTTTTTACAGTCGTTCCTATACATAGAGGTGAACTGACTATCGTGTCGTGAGTCAGGGTCGAGTCATGCGTGTTAGAGTATCGCAGTCAGGTTTGAGTTAGTCAGGTGTGGTCAAGTTTGCTGCTAGTTTGTCAGATGTTAAGAATGGTCTATCAGTTTAAGTCGCTGATCAGGAAGTCCTGAGTAATCAGGTTTTTATTTATATTAGTGTCAAGGTCAGTCGCATATGTCTGTTAGGTTAGAGCTTGTCAGTCAGTGTGTCTGGTCATGGTCTGATTAACAAAGGAACAGGTCTTTTAGTACAGTGTCAGTCAAAGCCAAGCAGTCGTCAGCAAGTAGTCAGTCAAAATTAATCACCTAGTAGTCTATAAGTCTTTAATGAGTCTTTATGTAGTGGGAGAGGGTCAGTCAGATGGAGTCAAAGTCAGCATGTCAGATGAGGACGTTTATGTAGAGCAGTGAGGTCATATTTACAAAGGAATGGGTCAGTGAATTCCGTATTCTTCAGTTTCGCGGTCCGGTGGTCAGAAGTGGCGTCGCGGGTCTATGGCGGTGGTTCGGTCGGGCGGTCTGGGCAGTCATCACTGTCAATAAGTTATCTTAAATACAAAATAACAACAATGATTTAAATACAGTATAAAAAACACAACAAAAAGGGCGACAGTATCTAATGACGAGCTAGTGGTCGAGAACGGGGCTGTTCCACTCACTGCAGAGGGGGGAGTGACGTTCAGCCCGCGTTCTGTCACGTAGGGGGGCCGCGGTTAAGAGGAACAAGCTACACAGAGCCACTCCTCCCAAAACACTTGATCAATACCACCTCTAGACCTCATTACTCGAGTATTTGTCCATTATTTTCTTGACCGAGAAGTCACACGTTGTATACACCTCCCCGCAGTCTTTTTGGAGGCTTCTACCTCGATCTGCCGCGTCGTTGTACTCCTCCACCAGTGCTTTGATCTCGTCGGGAAGGGAGAGGACCTCGGCGTACTGTAGGTAGCTGTAAGGGGACGTGTGGAGGGGTTGTTAATGGGAAGAACGAAATTGGCAGAGAGTACTTTTTGTGCAGGTGAGACCAAGAACAGGAGTGGCTTGGAACTGTGGAAGGGGGTGGTGGTTTGTGTCGGAGAGGAGCTTGGTGGTAGGGAGAATATGATGAGTGTAGTGCAGTGGAGATGGGACTGCTGAGGAATGTATGTAGGCACAGATAGTGGACAGGATACGAAATAATGTGATTCATGAAAGATGCGGAGTGAGGGTGTGTGTGGACACCAGAATCGAAGAGAGTGTGCTGAGATGGTATGGTCATGTGGAGAGAATGGGTGACAATAGAGCGGTGAAAAGGGTATATATGGACGAATTTGAAGGAGGAAGGAGTTGAGGTAGGCCAAGAAGAAGGTGGAAGGATATGGTGGATGAGGGTGTGAGGAAGAGAGGTATGGAAGTTGGTGAGGCTAAGAGACTGACAGGAGATCGAGCTAGCTGGATGAATTTTGTGCGAAGAAGCGCATGACTAGGGATTTGGCACCCCTTTTTAACGTGACAGCGTTCGGATTGGCTCTATCCGATAAGTATACAGTATGTGAAGCTACAGAACATGGTGAAAGTTTTTTGGCCCATCAGATGGAGCCAGGATTCCGTGGGCTTGAATGATGAGTGAATGGAAGCATGGCCCATTGAACTGGGCAAACGTTGGCTGTCTGGACGCTGCTACTCCTCACCCCGCCCCAGGGTGGGAAAGGAGGTCCGAATGATGATGATGATGATGTAAGTTTGTGTGAGAGAAACCGAGAACGAGGCTGAAGAGTGCTTTAAGGTAGCGAGAAAAAGTGGTGAGGAGTTGGAAGGTGGCTGTGAATGACCGGAAGTAGAGGTAATGAATTTGTGTTGGAGAAGTAGGCCTACGTTAGTGGGCAGAATAAAATAGGCAGAATGAACTTTTGTGAGAGTAAGATCAAGAACGAGGTGGGGAGGAAGGAGTGGTTTTGAACTGTGATAGAGAAAATGGATTTTAAGTAAGAAAAAAGTGGTGTAACGTAATTTCGTGAGAAGCTGGAGGACACAGTAGAAAGAAATAGTAGGAAAGAAGTCTTAGCGTGGCGGGAAGGAGTGATGAGTTGTGATATGGAGGATAAGTTAGAATTATAGAATTTTGTGAGAAGGAGACCAGGGATGAAGTGTAAAAAAAAAAAAAAAGCCCTGGGGAATCAAGTGAGGCTTTAGAGAGGATGGATAGAGTAAAGGCTTACATGAGTGGGTGGAAGGGAGGAAAATTGGTATACTAATGAAAACTAGTAGAAAATGGAGAGCGAAAATTCATAGCATTGCAGAGACGCTGTTGTGGCCGAGAGCTGGAATGGTGTAAAAGAGAGAAGTTTATTAATGGATGAAAGTGGACCTGGAGGCGAAATAGCAAAGGTGCTGAAGGGGAATCAAGGACGAATATTTATCTTAAGATGCGTCTGGGACTAAGCTGAGAGAATGGAGACGGTAGAAGGAATAAGGAGGATAACGAACTTGATCCTGTAAACTGAGTGACTTGATTATATTGTTATTTAGTGATATATATGTTTTCATTTAATTACGTACACGATAATCATCATTATCGTAATAACTAAATATGAGTATTGAAAATCGAATAATAAAATATTGCTTAATCAGTTTACTAGTAATCTCAGCTATGTCTTCCAGGAAGCTGTGTTATCGATTCCGCGTGTGATCTGGCTCGTTTTGCTTCCGGAAGTATCGTAGCACAGTAAAGGGGTTTGTGCCATAATAAAAGCTTATTGTATGGGAGTTACCACGTTAACGTCTGAAGTAGAAGTGGATGCTTTTCTTCGAATATAAATAACGCTGGATATAAAAGTATTAATCATCAGATCCACGAGCATCATGTACCCGAAGCATTTTGCACATATTTACGGTATTCTGGAAAATTAATCACTAGTAGAACGTCATAAGTTATACCAAATTAAATGCAACCATTACATAAATGATTGTATGGAACCAGTAAGGTTAGAAACTTGTTGTAGAACAAGCGAGGACTGCGATGTTAAACAGCTAGAGAGTGCATGTTGTGATGTTACCTGAAGAGGTCGACGAGCCTGGCAGCGGTTGCGCCAAAGCGCTGAGTGTTTTGGTGGATCTCACAGATCAGACGCTTCTGGCACTCCAGGTCAGCGGGGTCGAACTTCCTCCAGGCCTCCTCACCGATGGCGATCCAGTCCAGGATGGAGAACTTTTCCCAGTCGATGGCATAAGGGTCGAAGGACCTGTGGGAGGGAACTGGATGTATTTCTGCGAAATTCAAAGTTTTCTGATTATTTTCACTGCGGATTACTTCAAGCAGGCTAGGTCATGCTAAGCGTATATTTACAGAGTGCTGTGGTTAATGCTGTACAAATTACGTACCTAAATGTATATACAGATACTGTTTCATCTATGATCCTTATGTACAATGTATATACAGAACTGTATTATTGTATTAACAGTCACACCCTGGACATGCATGGAATGAGCCTTGTTGCTGCGCTGGTTAGAAATGTACACTGTACACCTTACCGTTTGTAGGAGGAGGAATAAGAAGAGTAGCCTCCACTATTTCCGTAGCCTCCACTTTGTCCGTAGCCCGTACCTGAGCCGTAATACCCATACCCCTTGCCCAGCACAATAGCGTAGATCAGGAACCCGAGAGCCACCAGACCCAGCAGGGAGAGGAGACCTGCGGCCAGGGCAGCAAGAGGCCCAGCGATGGAAGTGATGTTAAAGCCCCCCAGCGCTGCTGTGGCTGTGCTGCCAACAGGTATGACGATCAGGCGACCCTCTTCATCGTACATGCTACTGTCTTCGTAGTCGAGATCATCCATGGCCACCGCCTGAGCTACCAGACACCCGGCAATCACACAGCTCAACACTAACTTTGATAGCATGGTTTGAGTTTGAGTTTATATGTTAATGGGAAATGAAAGCCTTTTGGGAACCCTGATATATACACCGCCCTGACCACTTGTTATTCACTGCTTACTATTGATGAGGCCAAAGCTCGAGTTGCGCTGTGCCATCAATCTGCGAAGTCTGCCTTTTATACCATGGTGGGTTCTGACGTCACAGGGGGCGGGGGCGTTGAGGGGGGGAAGACCTACTGCGCCAGATAAAACGAAATCGCAAAGTAAAAAGAAAAAAAAATCTTCCAATCTCACTTGGTCAAGAAGGAAGGAGGGGCGTGGTAGGAATGGGGAGGGGTTAGAACACTCCCCTCCTTCCCTCCCGCTTCCCTTTCCTCTCCCTCTCTTCCCTCTCCTCTCCCCTTTCCCTCCTTCCCCCTCTCCTTCCTCTTCCCTCCCTGGGCCCCCTGCGGACTCATCAAACACATGAGTAGTGAACATGTTAGCTCACCTGCCGGGTAGAAAGACCCTGGTGGACGGACCCTGGCGCCTTAGTCTGCATGGTGAACAGGGGACCTATTCATAAAGCTTTCTGAACCTGTGCTGCGTTTAGGATCGTGTGTGTATAATTTTATCAGAACTTACTCAGCTACCAAACACATCCACAATCAAAGCAGAGTGAATAATACCGTGAAAACGCAAGCATAATAATTCATTATATTGTTTAACTTATGAAGACTGTTTATAGTAAGTAAAGGTTAATCATTTCATGGTTGAGACGTCACTAATGTTTTTTTTGAGCCTATGTCAGAATATTTTAGTCAGATGACTGAGCCTTAGGGGGCTGTGAATGACAATTATACCATTAGCCCTCACATAGTTGGGGCAACTCCAAATTGTATTCCAACTAACATCGGACGGTATAATTCGACTGCGGCTGAGTCATAGAAGCATGAGTGCTAAGATCCTTTGTGAATACTGACCCATCATGGCAGGACGGGTGTTGGTGTGTTGGGCCTTTCCTCCCGTCGGTATCCAAACCGTTGATCAAACAGCCGCGGACCACCGTGACTCGGCACCTCCCGCCCCCTGCCGCCCCAACGCCCGCCACCCAATCACAATCGGCCTGGGGACTGCCACATCTACCGGGTATTATTATCTACAGCATTAACACACTCACTGGGGTTCAGGGACATGTTGTACAGTAGCCACAGCTCTGACTTTGTGTGTGAGTACAGACAAAACGAAGGAAGACTCAGAATCGGGAATATTTCAACGACTGAAATATCGTATGACGTAGCTGATGATGCCATTAGTCGTAATTTGCATATTCGGTTCAGTCTTAAGTATTTTTCATTAAAATTGTTCGAGTTCAGTGCTAGTACATAATATGAAAATCCGAATGCATAAAAAAGTGCTTGAAGTGTACAAGTTTATATAATACTAATCCAGTGAAAAAAAAACTTCTGCTCTGCCGAGTTCATTCAAATCGACATGAGATCTTAACCCTGAGATGGGAGGAGCCTTGGCACCGCAGATTACAATCCTATATAAAGATCGACCTTGCCAGTGCGACTCATTTAGTCTTCAACCCAGAGCCGAGGAGAGTGGTTGGGACATGGGCGACCAGGCGGCCGCAGATAAGGCTTGGATAGTGACACGTACTTCGATGAGGGCCGGTTTTACAGTTCCTTCGTACAGTACGTGGCCTTTCCATATCCGTCCCCAACATAATTAGCAATGATGCAGACTAAAGTAATGAATTGAGGGTCTATTCACACAGGCTGGAATCGGAAATATTCTGATGCTGATTATATAGTTGTGCATAGGCCGTGTTGGGAACTGGAAAAACACTCCATTTCACTGGGTCAGGTTTTGGGCAAGCCGTTTCTCACTGCCAGACCAGAACTTGGTCAAATAAAAGTGAGTGTTAATTTATTTATTCTGACCTATAAGATGGGACAGATCTGCAGCAGAATGATGTTCAATTCTGGCGTCAGATTGGAGTGACCCTGTTGATTAGCGAGCTTACCAGCCTAGTTCCCCAAACCCGAGAACAGCGCTTAGCAACAGTAATACGAAGAAACATCTGTGAAAACCTGACCTGAGAGGAGAACAGGTGTTAGGACAGATTGGACAAAGTAACATCAACTGTGAAATCGGTTCTGAAAGTGACAAGGGGCATACATTCTGGAACAATGCTCGTGACCAAGTGGCGTCGCCCAGTACCAGCTCTGCAGTCACAGTGCAGCTCTGACCTAAGACTGTTCGCTATGTTTAGGAGCCATACTGTCACGGCACCTCTTCCTCAGTGATTTATTTTCTTTGTTTCACCTCGTTAGTCTTTTATGTATTATGAAATTTATTGCATAAATAACATACAAGACTATATTAACCAAGTACAAAAATATACTAGTAAGGAGATCTTAGAAAACCTTTTCTGACGAAAATACTGCCCTTTGGCAGGTAGTACAAGACATACGACCACTTTGCATATTATCAATAGGAAAATGTCATAAGTACATATATGGAAAAATTACCAGAGAAAAACGAATCTGTAGTGCCGAGCTTGAACTCATTCCCTACGATGACGTCTTTTTTTTTCTTAGTTCTTGATAACATCACACGATCTTATTCAGCCTGGGAGAGATTTATAATACCGAATAGACTAAAAAAAATAATCTTCATTAACTCTGCATTCAAGTGATCCTTCCTAGTTTGAGTAAATTCGTCTGAAGGTAGTTAGAACGAAATTAAAAATGCATCGTCGTACTAAAGGGAACAATCAGTTTCTTAAAACAGTTTTAGGTGTGGCTATTCCACTTGAGTTTCAGTTATTATTCTAAGCGGTGATTTTTATTACTACAGTAAGCGTAGTTACGCAGATGAGCTCCATCTATCTATCAGTCTGTCTGTTTAACTATCTATCTATCTATCTGTACATACCACTCAGACTTTAAGGTTCTTTCTAGCTAAGCTGGCCGTATTGTAAAGAACTACCCCGCGGTTACAGACGGTCAAGAGTATAATACCAATGTATTCCAGCTAACGCTGGACAATACTACTCAGCTGTTTGAGAGCTACTTCATGTATAGGGGAAACAGTGTTCATGTCTTTTAGTAACTAAAATTTTGTGGAATAATTTTTGGGAAATAAATTAGGGGGAACAATTTTGGGGAAATGGTATTTAGGTCGTAATTTTAGTGGCAGTTAAACTAACTTTACGATGGTGATATGCATGTAGCTTGTAATTATTTAATAAAGACAAGGTTGTGTTTTGATGATATCCCTTAGAGTAATGTTTAACAGTTATTTAATATGAGTGTATCTGATATATCAGAAGAATTTATCAATAAATGAACGATGAAGGAGAGAAGGTAAAGCATGTCCATAGTGTAATGTATGGATAGCGAGCGTAATTTAAACACTGTGTTCCAGCCAATACTGTATATAATAATGTCCTGTTTTGTGTTTTAAAAGCTGATAAAAAGGCACTGAGTACGAATAAGAAGGAAGGGCAAGACTGGGGAGTACGAGTGTGTGATGCAAGGTAGAGTGTCATGGTAGAAGTGGTCGTATCTCAGTTGGGTAGAGTGTCATGGTAGGAGTGGTCGTATCTCAGTTGGGTGAGAACCTGGGGGTCCTTTTGAAAAAGCAAGGCCAACTATTCCATGTTCACCAGAAGTGCTGAATTCTGCAGACATCGATATAATACCAAGTTGTCCTCTTAAGATTAACTTGTTGTTTATATAAGATTAATTTGTATATAAATTTTTATTATTGCAGTTACGCCAAAGTAGTCACCCGTCAGAGTATCGCTTCAGAGGTTAGTGAAACATGAAGTGAGAGGACAGCCTGTAAAAACGTTTTTAGATGATGGTATTGGGTCATCTTGGTAACTTGCATAGGTAGTATTTATGGCGAGTCCTAACCCATTTTACAGGGCATACGAGTCTCTATAACAAGAAACTGTTACACAGACCGTTTTGTTTTTCGTATGCTGTTACTTTAGTATTCACTGAAATTTGATTGTGAAGGGCTTGGTAGCGGCGTGAATGTTTGATATATGAATGTATGAACTGGTTTGCCTTTCCCCATCTATATCTCGGCTCACGAGGGATGTGAAAGAAAATGAATGATGGAGTATGTACTGAGCCACGAAATAACTCGTGTGCTTAACGAAATTAGGGTACTTTAGATCTTCACGTCGAATCATAATTCGTCGTCAGGGCTATTCTTCCGGGACAGTAATGAAATGTTTCCTCATGTCAGGCTACATTTCCAGGTAACATTCTCTGGCTGTAATTACGGGCTAATTATTGTGAATCTTACCAATGCTGGACCTGTGACAAGGGTTCCTGATTACTTTATCCTGCTGGTTGGGGGAGAGTATACGGCATACTGGTGGTGCATGACTTTCTTGAGTGAAGGCCTTTTAGATTCATGCATACTTGATCCTGTTAATGCACTTATTTTATAAAACTAACATTTGCTTACCTGGTATTGAATGAAAAGGGGTTACCGCTGAACCACCGCCGTGATAATTTAGAAAAAAAAATATAATAAAAGCATAAATCAGCCTCATTGTTGGCTGTGTGCGTGGAGTGAGTGAGTGAGTGTGAGCGGCGGTGGTGCAGCGGGCGGCCACTAGCGTGCACGGGGGAAGGGCGAGGTTATGGTCAGGTTTGTACGCACCCTCGGTTGCGGCGGCCTGAGTAGCCTGAATCTGAGTAGCCTGAGCCTGAGCCGTAGCCTGAGCCATAGCCCGTGTCGGCAGGGGAGGTCAGGAGGTAATAAAGGGCAATGGCACCTGCGATGCCCCAGAGCAGGATGCCGGCAGAGAAGAGGAGCAGGGTGGTGTTGAAGGTGACAAATGAACCCGTGGAGGCATTGCTAAAGATGAAGAACAGCCTGGGATCAGCTTCACTATTAGCGCCAGGCTGGTCCAGACTCAGGTCAGCATATGGGTAGTAGTCGGATGCAAGGACGCAGGAGGAGAGGAGCAGGGCTCCGAGAACATGCAGGAGCGTGCGGTTCATTCTCGCGTCACCCGCAAGTCACTGCACTGCAAAAGGTGCCACAGTGAATTATTGGGCTGACTGTCACATAGCACCTGGGCACCAGCGAGACCGAATACTACTGTCCGGGGTGCTACTTTAATGTGAATTGCGACCTATTGTGTCCAAATGTGAGATAAGGGGAAAGACAAAAGTGGGTAAGCGCAGTGGTCAATTCGTGAGAGATTTTTTTTTCTTAAATTTGTGACCCTAGATTGGTCAAGGTCACGAGGTCTCCCAGAGAACCTTGACCATGCTTTAAGAATGAACCGCAGCGCCTGTGTCCTGCCGGGCCACCGGTGGGTTTGGGTGGGTTGGTGGTGGTGGTGGTGGTGGTGGGCGGGGTGAGGGCGGGGCGGGGCATCTCTGCTCAGACAAACGCTGGTGTGGTTAGGGAGTGGTGGTGGTGGTGGTGGTGGTATGGTTAAGGGACTGCCGGACCAGGGGTGAATTAGGGTGGGTTGGGGGTGAGGAAGGCACCGCTCTTCAAGCTAAATTCCTAACAAACTGAACATTACATACGTTTTTCTGGCATAGCTGTCATATCCGCTGCTAGAGTACCCGGAGTAGTCGTATCCGGTTATATCTTCGCCGGTTGCGTAAAAGTAGGCAAGAGCAATCAGCGCGCCGAGCACGATGATGCTCGTCACACCGAGGATGAAGGAGGCGTAACCGACTGTGACTGTGGTTGTATTGGTGGTGACAAAGAAGAGCCTGCTTTCAGGGTCGCCCTCTGCTACCACCGGATACTCGTCAAGCTCTTCTGGCGAATATCCCATGGTGCAGGTAGCAAGGCATGCCACCAAGGCGAGGACTACCAGCGTGCGGTTCATTCGGAAGGATACAGGGTAATCTGGAAGACCAGGTACGAGCAAGTTGACACTGTCACCCTACCGGAGAGCATTACTTAGGTCGCTGGGCGGAGTAGACAGAGGGTAAGGGAAACCTGCCATGGTTGAGTTGGTTACACAAAAGCCGTTTGTAGCGATGGTTCGGTCATTATTGAGTATTTTAAGAATTTTATGAAAGGACATGAAGAACAACACGTTCGCGGGGCAGCCGAGGCGTGACTCTAGCACGATCGTGAGGCAGGAGTGGGGCCGGGCCTTGGTTACAGTGAAACACACCCTGTATCTTAACAGTGCATATACATTGGGCACAGTTTATCGTGTGTCATTATGTTGCAGTTATTTATGAGCCAATGATGATGATAAATGGCCAGGTGCGACACACTGGACACTGTGGTGGAGGAAGGATGGGCCTGTTGAAAGGACTTAGGTTGTGGACGGGTCTATTGAGCACGCCATAATCGGATGACTATAATAATTACTGACTTGAACTTTGTGAAGTTATGTCATGCACTTGGTAATGAACACCAAGAGCTGGGGCCATGCACGGTGAGAACTAACTAATGACATGCTTTCAAGTGCTTCACATGCTCTTTTCATGAAAAACAAATCTGTCGAGGCACATGCAATCCGATGTGCTGCATGTTCTTTCACAGTAGTTAAATTGACGGAGGCTGCCATGCTAAGGTGAACCATGACAAGTGCGAACTCATTACTTTCATCACATCGCAAACTTAACTCTGCTCTGGTGACACATCGGCAGCAGCAGCGGCTGGGTATAGCGGGCACTAAATTTACTCTACATACAAAATTACTCTCAATACATACAGGCCCACCAGGTTGCTAAATCTGCGGCCAGTTGATGCATATTCACATCCCACCCAGTAGCAGAGAACCGCGCTGCCAATGATGAAAGACACGACGCCCCATAACAAGAGCCACACGATCCCCGCCCCTGAGACTATTACACTGGAAGAGCCGGTATTCGAAGTCGTCCACCCAAACTTCTCCTCGGGGTACTTATCCTCTTGTTCTTCCATGACCCTGTTCTCCACGCCATTGTCAGACGGCTCAGGGACAGCGGCCAGGGAAGATACGGAGAGGAAGAGTACAGTGCCCAGCAGAAGGGTCAGGTACTTAAGAACAAACATACTGGCCTGAAACGAGGCGGTTATAGTTTTTTTTACGATTTCATGACTTGTATTGCTTTACACTAATCTGCCATCTAGTGAATTTAAGTGTTTAATGTCTCTCATAGCAAATGTGGCGGTGCTTCGTTGGCGGAGTGTGGTTAATAGGGAGTAGGATGGGCCAGGGACAGGGACAGGTCAGGGTATGGGACCAGTGCACGATCGGGCCTGACTTGCAGCAAGAAAGACCTTGAGCAGAGGGTTGCGATTCAGCTATACCTACTGGTTTAAGGAACGCGCGTGGGTGTCATAACCGCTGCTGCCATAGCTTCCGTACGAAGACGTGCCTCTATCCCCTGGGCCTCCAAAGAGATAGAACAAGAGTGCTAGGCCAATAATAAGAGGGACGAGCAAGGCTGCGCCCAGGGCAATATAGCCGGCATTCCCAATAGTGATGCTCGTCGTGCCCGTTGTTCCGCCCAGATTGAGAATGCCAGTCCCGAATATAAGTCTCTCTGATGCATCATCATCGGCAACATCAGCTGATTGTTGACGGTTTTGCTGCAAGGCCTCGGCTGCCCACCCCACTCGCATACATACAACAAGGACAGCAGCGTAGAAGAAAAATGTCTTCATGACTGTACAAAGCCTGAAAAGGTGAGAACATATCACAGGCACGTTGTCATTGCGTTTCTCACGGCATGCATGGGTCAAGCTGCTAGCTAGTTGTAGCGACCTCAGGCACCACCGCTACAAACTTGGCTTTTGCAGACACTAGATGGCAGGTCCTTCTCAGTTCGCGGCACGCCATGAGAATACAGGTCCTAGAGAAAACGAGCCACCAGTCTCGTTAACGTGAGGAAACCAAGCGCGACAGAAAACGTCAAGTCGCAGATAGGGAACTGAGTTAAATATTCTAGGACTATACTGGATGACAGATACATCAAGGGAAGCAAGCAGTACATCGAGAGAAGTTTGATACAAAAGGAGGGATTCCTGGAAAAACAGTTATATACAAGAACATGTTTATGCGGGTTGTTGAGAAGCAAGGTTATAATACAGGGAGAATGATGTTCAAAGTAGCAATTCAGAAGAGGCAGTTAAGATTAAGAAAATATTTGGGCATTCATTTGCAATGTTTATATGTTACGACGCTTTTATTACTGCTGATAAGCCATCTAAAGAATCCCTTCGTAGTAGACAGAAATACGTAATAATGAAATGAGTTGTCAGTGCAGCTTTAAATATGTGGAACGATAAACGTAGTTACTTGAAGATATTAGATAGTTGAACATATCCATGTTAAAGCAGTCTCTCAGAGCGCGTTGGTTAATGTAGTATAGTGATGTCTGCCATTTGTTCGAATATTTTTCTATAACAGTCAATAGTTTTTGCTTGTGCGCCACGAACGATCTGCCTGAATGGCGTCCAGTTCATTGTAGGATCCGTTTCCCCACTTTGGTATTAATCAGAAAAGTGAATATTATTAAGAACTATGCGGGCGAAAGGAGATGGTATTAAAAAAGTTTCTGACGCAGTTGACGCTTATTCTGATATCTTATCTCGTTCATATCACAAAGGAATCAAACCCAAGCCCACTATTTGACAAAGAGAAGCATCAGGGAGGCCTCAGTTAAATTTCAGAGTGGTATAAGAGATGTTTCTCGTACGTAGAACTTTACATGTACGTATCTTTTGCCCGTCCTGCACTGCGTACTTAGCAATTAACGCGTAGACTGAGTTGATGGCTTGCACTCTGATTTCTAAACTGTGATGTGAGGAAGTTGAGTACAGGTGCCTGATCATATCGCTTACCGGCACAAAAAATTAAGCCTTGGGATAGAGACATTGAAGTGGGACGTGGTGCTTCCGTAGAGTTTTCAAGACCTCGGGCGATTTGAGGGAGACTTAAATGTTTGCATCTGTGACTTCATTCGATAACGATCCCGAGATTGTTGGGACTTGCACTGAATTGCAGCTGAATACTCATCACCTTATTGCACAAATCTAATATAAGCTTCTACCTTTTCTTCATGTATCCTACTGCCAATATTGTTATTTTCCTTCATATTGTTTTACGTTGCTACCAATGATAGCCGAATTATTATTGATACTTGTTTGGTTTTTCTTTATCGTAAATCATTGTCACCATCATTATTATTATTTTTGCTGTTGTTTACTTTTAGACAGTGGGGCCTGGTGGAAAAAGCGCAACGCCTCAGTCCACAGTTATAATGATAAAAAAAAGGACAATTATTTCGATTTTGTTGTACGTTGGTTTTTAACTATGAGGGGGGGGAGGGTTCATGATCTGCTAGACGAGAGAGGGGAAGCGTTTGGCTACATAAGGGAGAGGGGGGAGGGCAGGCGGTAGCAAAACAAGGGTGTAGGGAAAAGAAGGAGGGGAGGGGAGGCACACTCAACAGCTGGTGGGCGGAGGTGACTTAGAACGGCCACCTCAACCACAACCTGCTACTTTGCCCCCACCAAACCCCCACCCCTCCCCAATCCCTCACCTCCTCAGTGCCGTAACGTGTATGTATCATTTACTTATTTATCTCAGTTTTTACCGGGGGAGGGGCAGTAAAAAGGCCATTAATCCCTCAGTACGGTGACGTTTTTATACTTAATTCTTGCAGTCCCTCATTACGATGATATTGAGCTTTACAGAGACCTTTAAAAAGAATTTCGAACTGAATTGGTTAGATGTAGCCTCCACTAAATGCTTTAATCCGAAATTCTTTAGTAAGGTGAACAAGACTGGTTTGGGGTTTCATGAATGTGATGAAGACGTCACCGTTTTGAAGGAGGTAATGAGAACATCCTCTATCGCACGCTGAGCTTGCTGAGGTTAGCTAGCGTTAGTCGGGGCAGTAAAGGTTTATATGGTGATTGAGGGAAGTTGAACACGAACGGGGAAGGGGGCCGTAAACTGTGGTACCGTCAGAGACAAAAGTATGCTTACTCTTCTGCTTCTCCCTCATACTTAAGGCATATCCATCACTTTCCTCTGTAACGCATTGTATCAGAGAATCGTCTTTGGGCAGAGTAACCTATGAAACCTCTCACAGGTTAAGCAGAGGAAATTGAGACGTAGAGAAGGTGCAATACTGGCGAACGTTTATCACTGACTGTACTTCAAGGTGGGAGAAGAAAGACTATTATTTTGGAGACGCGGTCGTTGTGACACTGAACGCGGAGCACGATGGTGGTCGTGGTGGTGGAGGGTCGTGTTGGGGGAGAGGAGTAAAGAAGAAAATAAAGGTGGGAAGTGAACGGAGGAAAAGAAAATAAGAGGGTGCTGGTTTAAGAGAGGACGGAAAAATGGAGAATAGAGTCAAGGGGGGGAGTCAAAGAGGGGAGTGAATGGAGGTGGGAGTTGGAGGAGGTGGATAAAAGGGAAGAGAGTGAGGAAGGAAAATGAATGGATAGGGGAGAGATGAGTGAGAGCTGGAGGTAAGAGGGGGAAATGAACGGGGGATGATGGAGGGAAGTGAGGAATGGGAGTGAGAAGGGGGGGGGAGGGAGATAAGGAGATAATAAGGGTACAGTATGAGGGAGGAGAGTGAGGGAAAGAGGGATAGTGGCAAGGGATGAGGAAGGGGAGAGGATAAAAAGAGTGGATAGCAAAAATGTTAGCTGCCTGCACTCCACTCCCCACCAGTCACTCCACACTCCACTCCAGAAGATAGAAAGGAACAGGGGATGAAGGTGCGAGAAAGCGGTCTAAAAAGAGTGGATAGCGAAAACCTATCCACATCATCTACACCACTCCAACCAACTCCACATCCCTTCTTTACCCCTCACTCCACATTCCCCTCCACCGCAGAACCACCGTAAGTCTCCCCACCACCGTGACGGAGGGGGGACGCTCATATACCCGGCCACTCCGCATCACCACCTGTCTCCTTCGGTTCTCACAGTACCGTTAGCGTCAGGATACGTCGCGCTGGATAGGGGGGGACGGCGTGGTTTGGTGGGCAGGGAGTGCTAGTGAGTACGGACGAACGGCCTTAATTTTCCTGATGCTAGAGGCTCGCTACCACCTTCTTAGCGATTTAATTTGCATATGACATCTTTATAATCTGTTCTGCTTTAGCTTCATTCCAAATATCTTACTTTTATAACTCCCTCTGTCTCTTTCTCAATCCACACTACTGTATTTTCTTTTGTATTCATATGTTTATTATAGTTTTTATTGCAGAAAGATTTAGCTTCCCAGAGCCTTAAAAAAGTCCCTCTTCCAAAATGTATAGAACAAAATTATTATGGCTTTTTCACTGATTGAATCTGGTTTTTCATAATTTCTTTAGCAATCGTGGTTTTCACGTGTGGGACTATGATTTTGGTATGGTGATATTTCCAGTGAATTCATAGTAAGCTGCTTTGTAACCAGTGTCTTATTATTATTATTGTTATTATTATTGTTATTGTTATTATTATTATCATCATCTGTATTGTCAATATTTTTCCTATTTTTACTGAACGTGTGGTGCTAATTTTTGTCTTATTGCATTTTCCGTCTTTTCATTTTCAGAGTTGTTCGCACCTCATTTGATGTAGTGGAAGGCGGGATTCAAATGATATATTGATGTACTATTATATTATTGTTTTCACTGCTTTTCACATTATATTATACACATTAACGCTGAAAGAACTCAGAAATATGCCTTAAGACTGTGTTATGTGACTTTGAGCCCAAATTCTACGTTTTGATTAATATCTAGAACTCACGCATGATTCAAGTAACGCACCAGTCCTCTAGCTATGACAGACACTCGAATCTCGCGGTGCATTCTGAGTTGACTGTGCTTCTGTGTTCTAGTCTACTAGTGGGGGTTAGAGGAGTGGTAGGCTAATATCTATGACATCACAGATTATACTTAAACTTGATCTTTTTTACTGCGATGGTGTGTTTTGTATGTTATTCTTGCTGCCACGAGACGGTTGTCGCTAGTTTAGAAGAGACTCCGAACAGGATAGGTTACAAAGTGCCTTCTCTAACTGTTTCACAAGGGGTCTCCTCTATGCTGCATTACATCATCTGCTTAATTGGCAGAATGGAAAAAAAAGAAACTTCATTATACCGAAGAAGTTAACCACTTCAGCACGATGGCTTCTTTTCTACTTAATTGTTGCCACCGCCAGACGATTTACTTTAGCCAAGAGGAGCCCTTTCGTAGTGAAGACGTGAGAAAGTTTCTTCATATCCTGAGTGTTAGAGGTCCCTCCGGAACTAAATATGGGTCTTGTAGTGGCTAAAATAACAAAAAGTGTGCTTCGCGGTCAAGAGGATGGTTGTTAGTACGTTAGTTGGCTGCACTTCGTTTAACAAATAATATACAGGGGTTAGTCTGTATCTAAAGCTGTTAAAGTGATGCTGATGACAATGCCCAAATATGTGAGTGAGTGTGTATGCTGCACTTGGGGTTCTGCCTAAGACATGCAAGGCAGACCTGAGGCAGACGTGATGGGGTATTGCATATGTTGGTGTTGTTGTTGTTGTCGCTGCTGCTGCTGTAGTTGTAGTTGTTGTCTGTTGGCAGAAGGACAGACACACAAGGAGCTGTTTTCTCTGGGACTCGGGAGGCTCACTGGTACCTCTTTATTTTGTTCTATTAGTTTTGCATTTGGCGAGTGAATATTCTCATGTATGCAGTTTCTGTCGCTTATCATCGACACAGTCTCTCACACCGCATACAATAGAATAGTAACATACCATGTGCAAAAAGAAGCTGTTAACCACTTTAATCTAAAACGTAATTTATTGGTTCATTCCTACTATCTCAAAGCGATTTTATTCACCTTAGGAGAGCTCCTGATAGTGAAGGGG
>JAGKTI010007640.1:0-15016 GCA_018397915.1 Birgus latro
ATTAAATGGATCTGGACAGCCTGTGGAATGCATATAGGGATTGCTTAGTTAGGAATGCTAAAGTGGTGTGTGGTATGGCAGGAGTAATAACAAAGAAGAAAGGTATGGCATGGTGGGATGATGAGGTTAAGAGAGCAGTGGAGGAAATGAGGAAGAAATGGCTAGAGTGGTTGCAGGACAGGAGTTCAATTGAAATAAGAACTGAATATACTGACAGCAAGAAGCACATAAAGAAACTAGTGAAGAGGAAAAAGGAGGAGGTAAATGATGATCTAGGAAGAAAAATGAATGCAAACTACTCTGAAAATAGGAAGTTATTCTGGAAAGAGGTGCAGAAATGTAGATGTGAAAGTGGAAAGAAATGTGATGGTGTGAAGGATGCAGGTGGTAGATTATTAGCCCAAGGGGATGAAGTAAGGACCAGATGGAAACAATATTTTGAAAGCCTGATGAATGGGAAGAGAGACAGCAGAGCAGCTGTAAACATGATTGGTTTTGGGGGTGTGCAGAGAAGGAATGCAGTGCCAGGAGCCTTGACACTTGCACAGGTGAAGAGTGCAGTGAAGCAACTGAAAAATGGGAAAGCAGCTGGGGTTGATGAGGTGTATGCAGAGATGATTAAGTGTAGTGGAAAAAGTGGAATGAAGTGCTTGTTGGAGATATGTAAGAAGGCATGGATGAGTGAAGCTGTGCCAGCAGAGTGGAAAAAGGCTGTCATTGTACCCCTATACAAAAATAAAGGTGAGCGAAGTGAGTGCAAGAATTATCGTGGCATAAGTTTACTGAGTGTGGTAGGGAAGGTATATGGAAGAATTATTACAGAGAAAGTAAGAAAGATAGAAGCCCGAGTGAGTGATGAACACGGTGGCTTTAGGAGTGCCAGAGGATGTGTGGATCAAATATTTTAAGTGAGACAGATAGTAGAGAAGGCTTGTGAGAAGGACCATAAGGTGTTTATGGCATTCATGGATCTAGAAAAAGCATATGACAAAGAAGACAGAGAAGGATTGTGGAAAGTTCTGTGCATGTATGGTGTAGATGGTAAGCTGCTAGGTACTGTCAAGAGTTTTTATGAAGGTAGTGAAGCATGTGCAAGGGATAATGGGCATATAAGTGAATGGTTCGTGATCTGTGTGGGCGTGCAGCAAGGTTGTGTGATGTCCCCATGGTTGTTAAATATATACATGGATGGGGTGATGAGAGAAGTAAAAACACGAGTAATGAAGAGGGGGAAGGCGATGGTAATGAATGGTGATGAATGGAATATCTCAAATCTGCTGTATGCTGATGATGCAGTACTACTTGCAAAATACCAGACAAGAACTTGGTAGACTAGTGCAGTTTTGCTGATGTCTGTGAGTGTCGTGCCCTGAAAGTAAATGTAGAAAAGAGTAAAGTGATGGTTATTGAGAGAGAAGGTGACTCCCAGTGTGATGTCACAGTGAATGGAAAGAGACTGGAACTGGTGAGAGTTCAAATACCTGGGTACAGTGATAGAAAAGAGAGGAAAATGTGCAAAAGAAGTTGAAAGTAGAGTAACACAAGGAAGAAACGTAGCTGGTGCTATGAAGGCCTTGATAAGAAACAGAGGCTTGAGTGCTGTAGCTGCACAAGGCTTACATGAAGGAGTGTTAGTGCCAACTTTAACATATGGATGTAAGACTATGGTGTGGCATGGAAATGAAAAGTCAAGAGTAAGAGCAGTGGTGATGGGACTCCTGAGAAATGTATGTGGAGTACAGAGGGTAGATAGAATATGAAATAATATGATTCGTGAAAGATGTGGAGTGAGGAAGTTGGTGGACACCAGAATCGAAGAGAGATTACTGCGATGGTATGGTCATGGGAGAGAATGGATAACAACAGAGTGGTGAAAAAGGTATATCTGAGCAAATTTAAAGGAGGAAGGAGGTGAAGTAGGCCAAGGAGAAGGTGGAGAGATATGGTGGATGAGTGTGTGAGGAGAAGAGGTTTGGAAGTCGGTGAGGCTAGGGAACTGACAAGAGATCAAGCTAGCTGTATGAATGTTGTGAAAAAAGTGCATGATCTAAGATTTAGGCACCCCTTTTTAACGTGGCAGCGTCCAGACTGACTCTATCGGATACGTTTATGTGAAGCTACAAAACTTGGTGAATGTTTTTGGCGTATATGACAGACCCAGGATTCTGGGGGCTTGAATGATGAGTGAATGGAAGCGTGGCCCATTGGACTGGGCAAATTTGGGCTGTCTGGACATTGCTACTCCTCACCCTGCCCTAGGGTGGGAAAGGAGGTCCGGATGATGATGATGATGATAAAAAATTCTGTGAACTTCATGAAATAGGAGTCCAAAAGTACATCCCACAGCACAAAGAAGCAGAAAAGAAAATAAAGCATTGGTTTAATAGAGAATGTAAGAAATCAAAAAAAGAGACTTGTGGAATAGATACAGACACAATAGCGAGACGGCATATAACAACTATAAACAGGCAAGAAATGATTATACAAGAAGTAAGGAGAGAAGCCCAAGGACAGTTTAAGGGAGACATCATAAATAAAAGTAGTGATCAACCAAAGCTATTCTACAGCTACTTCTGAAGCAAAACCAAAGTAAAAGATAAAATACAATCCATTATGGATGTGGATCAACTATACACAAGAGAAAGACATTTGTGAAGCACTAAATAAGAATGTCCAATCAGTGTTTACAGAAGAAAATAATTCTGAGTGGGAATATGTGGAACATGCATGCCCAAACATATTACCAGATATACAAATACCAGAAAAAGAAATGCAGGAGGAGTTAAGTAAATTAGACAGGGGAAAAGCAAATGGTCCTGATGAAATTTCAATGCTGGGTGCTACATGAGTGTGCAAAGGAGTTAAGTAAACCATTATCTTTAATATTCAAGGAATCCTTGGGACAAGGAAAACTACCTGATATTTGGAAGAAAGCAACATTGTTCCCTTATTCAAGGAAAGGAATAGACAAAATCCACTCAACTACCGACCAGTATCACTAACCAGTGTTGTAAGCAAGGTACTAGAAAAGCTGATAAGAAAAGTTTGGGTAAATCATCTAGAACACAATATGATAACAGAAAGACAGTTTGGTTTCAGAAAGGGAAAATCATGTGTTACTAATCTGTTGAGCTACTATGATACAGAAACACTACAGAAAAGAGAACGATGGATGGACAGTAGTAATCCCTCCACTATCCGACGTAATAGAGCCAAAGGCATGTCCGGACATTGGTCTTGTCCGAATATTGGCCCTGAAGCTCCAGAACAGGTCATTCATGACCCTAACCTAACCTAATCTAAATCAGAAAACTACCTCCCTACCTCCCTACCAGACATGTATAGCACTTATTTAGATCCCTTTTCACATAAATAATGCACACAAAGTATGAATTAATTGAATTTTAACCAAAAAATGTTGATTTAGAGGTGAGTAAGGCATAGGTAGTCAGAACTTGCCAGCATAGTATAAGTAAGTATCAGACATGAAAATCATCTTTTCTCACATTTTATGCACTACATTATTGGATACAAAGCATCAAATACAGTAAATTATGTAAATTGTTACCAGAAAAATGGTTAGGTTAGGTTAGGTTATGACCGGACATGAAATTCACTGGCATTCACCTTTTTCATAGCTGATGCACTTAAAAACCATACATGAAAAAATTAAATTGAAAGCAGGAAATTATGATTAACATTTATGGGAATTTTTTAACCCATTTACAGCATGATGAAAACAGGTTAGACATGAAAATCTTTATGGTAATCATCTTGCACACAAATCAAAGGCATTCACCTTTTTCATAGCTGGTGCACTTAAAAACCATGAATGAAAAAATTAATTTGAAAGCAGGAAATTATGATTAACATTTAGGGTAATTTTTTAACCCATTTACAGCATGATGAAAACAGGTTAGACATGAAAATCTTTATGGTAATCATCTTGCACACAGTTTATGCATGAGATTAATGATATTGGAAAAAACAAAACAAGGAATTTTGATGAAGTTAGGGTACTTACGAGAATGATGCCGCCGTCCTCATGTATAACCCGCTCGATCATCTCAGACTCTGACAGGAAGACCTTGCACCTCTCACACCTTTGCACTTCCGCTGCACTTTACAATCACCAGCACTTCTCACAACATTTTCTTTTGCATAACTGGGATCACATCACTTCACTGCACTGTACATAACAGTAAACTCCCATGTGGTCTAGTGACGAGTCTTGGAGAATTTAGTCGCTGTCAGAGTCTGAGATGAGCTGACAGAGGCTGCGTAGGGGCCTCTTGGTGGGACGTGGTGATACGTTATCCACTGCAGAGGACTCAGAAGATAGACACAAACTAACATCCAGTGGTGACTCCGCCGTGCCTGATGTGCTGGGCTGTGGCTCGGAGCTAGAAGGCCTGTCTTAGTGAGATGATCGTGTGGAGCGAGGGTTGACAACGGCAGGGTTGACTGGCCTGAAAAAACTGTCAATGGTGGATTGACGCAAGCAACGACGATTCTGACGATTAATGATGCGCTGCCTGAAAGCTCGCACTTCACCCACAAATCCCAAGGGCCCCATCTCCCTGTCGCAGTCCGGGTGTTCTAGGTAGTCAAGGACGAATTCCACATATACCCGGAGTGTGCTCAGCTTGGGGATGGTTGGGGCAGTGGCAAGCCGTGAGGAGTCCGCATCATCGTCGCTGTCCTCGTCGGAATCTTCCTGCTGGGTACTGGGACCGGCAACAGTAGATGCGATCTCGGTATCAGACATGATCTGATACCCAGGATCGCCCTCATCGTCATCCAACCACTCACGCACTTCGTCGACATCCACATTGTCTCCACCCGCACGAAGCCTTGCATGGAAGTCATCCACGTCAAAACCTAGAAAATCGTGCACAACGTCACTTCCATGAAGCAGGCGAGACCAACCATTTTCTAAAGTCTTGACAGAGACTTCCTTTCATGCACTGGCCCAGTTGTAGATGGCAGACTTGAGGTTGTATCGGCCAAGGTTTTCGATAGTTTTTTGTCCTCGCATGTCTCATCCTTCCCTGCGATCGTCCTCGTCCTCGTACACAACCATCACCTCGTCCAAAAACCTCCGTCGGTAGAGCCTCTTCGTTGCCACAATCACTCCCTGGTCCACTGGTTGGATGAGAGCAGTCGTATTAGGTGGCAAAAACGGACACCTTATGCGGCCATTCTCAGCCACCAACTCCTTCTCAGACGGATGCACAGGTGCATTGTCTAGAATCAGGAGGGCCTTTACCTGGTCTCGTGGGATTTTCAGTGTCTCTGTCTAATAACGAATGACCTCCTTGACAAAGTGTTGGTGAAACCAATTTCTGAAGATCTTGGTTGTGAACCAAGCCTTCAGAGAATGATACCACACAACAGGAAGGGCATCCATTAACCTACGAAGGCACCTAGGCTGCTTTGCACGGCCTACAATAACGGGCTTGAGCCGGTGCATGCCGTTAGCATTTGCACAGCACAAAGGAGACACCCGTTGCTTGGAGAGCTTTGGACCAGGCACACGTTTCTCCGTCTCCTCTGCAAGAGCGTTTGTGGGTATTGAATGATAAAATAGGCCAGTTTCATCAGCATTGTAGACTTGACCGAGAGTGAGGCCCTCCCTATCAATCAAGCCATTCACCTTCTGCCAAAACTGTTCTATTCCTTCGTCATTAGCATCCAGAGCTTCACCATGGGTCTTACAGTTGGTAAGTCCGTGTTGTAACTTGAACGCGAAGAGCCAACCTTCAGATGCCTTGAAGTCTGGGATGTCGTGTAGCCTTGCGAACTTCTCAGCAGCAGCTTTCAGCTCCATTCCACGTACCAACACACCAGCAGCACGTTGTTGTCGATACCAAATCAGAGTGGAACGGTCGATGTCTGCATACTTAGGAGTAAACATCACCTTCCTCTCCACGTTTTGTCTGGTCTTCGAAGTGAAATCAGCCGTGTACTGCTGCAGTTTGTCTCGAGACTTCTTGATATCAAACAAGGTGGAGCGAGGGAGGATGAATTCACGAAGGATCCGTGATGTCGGCCACCCGGCGTCCACCTTCTCCAATATCTCCCTCTTCTTCTCCAGAGTCAGAACCACTTTCTTCCTCTCCTCAGGTGGCAGGGCCATCATCACACACATGATCAAGAAGGTGAATAGCAGCATCAAGCCCTGCAGGAGGTAGGGTATCACCACAAAACCAATCACTTCGGCCGCCATTGTCGGAGCGTGTTTACGAGGCAGGAATGGAGTGGGAAATGAGACCGACAGACAGGCGCCACGCGCGAGAACACAGCCTATCGGCGCGTGCAGGAAATTCAAACTGACACGGTAAAAAAAAATTGGATTTTTTCGAATTTTTGGACATTTTGGGGGGCGGACAGCCCATGATGTACGAATAGTGATGCATCCGAATACTGGGCGTCCGAATAATAGAGAGATTACTGTATTTAGATTTCAAGAAGCATTTGACAGAGTACCACACCAAAAACTTTTATGGAAACTGTACCATCAAGGAGGAATTAGAGGCAAACTGTACTGTTGGATGCAAGATTTTCTCAAAAAGGGGAAATGAGCACAGTACTAAGGGGAAGTTACTTATCATGGAGGGAAGTGACTAGCGTAGTTCCACAGGGCTCAGTGCTGGCACCAGTTATGGTTTTAGTGTATATAAATAACACAGAGAGCAACATTGGAAATGAAAGCTATCTAAATATGTTTGCTGACGATGCAAAAATACAAAGGAGAATTACTAATGCACACTCTTGTAAAGGGCTACAAGAAGAATCAAATAAACTTCATGAATGGTGCAATACATGGCAAATGGAATTCAATGTGGACAAGTGTCATGTAATCAAGTTAGGTAAAAGTGGAAAAAGACCTGATTGGCATTATAAGTTAGGAAGTAAAACCCTATACACATTAGAAAGAGAGCTAGACCTAGGTGTGATTATCAGTAACAGATTATAACCGGCTGATCACATCAGTGAGAAGGTACGGAACATGTATACACTACTTGCATATATGAGAATAGCATTCACTTACATAAATGAAGACATGCTAAGAAAGATAATAACACCATTCATCAGACCAACCCTGGAGTATGCGTCAGTGGTCTAGGGTCCTCATCTCAAAAAACACATAGATAAGACCGAAAAAGTTCGAAGGGCCACTACATTATAAGTACAAAGCTTAAGGGATCTTAAGCTATGAAGAAAGTCTAAAAAAAACTGAATCTACCTACACTAAAGGAGAGAAGGAAAAGGGGAGACATGATTATGCTACTGTATATAAATGCATATCAGGGAAGGAGAAACTAGACATAAATGATGTACTCCCAAGGCAGTACTCCCAAGGAGGATGGAAAGCTGATGACAGGGAGAGCTGGAGCTCCCGTTTCATCAGCCCTCAGGACTTGTTCCTGACCATCCTCCTTTGCTGAACTTTTTCAGTGTCTCAGTTACACAGAGAGTAGACCAGCATGCTCTCCAATACAAGTTTCTCTAACTGTCAACACCAAACTACATACACGCTACACACTACACTTCCTTTTCAAAATTATCTTCGAAAATGGCGCACAAAAATCATGCCTCGGAGTCCCCNACTTTGGCGAAAGCTTTGTCATTGCACTTGACATCTCAAAGGCTTTCGATCGAGTCTGGCATAAATCTTTAATTTCCAAACTGCCCTCCTACGGTTTCTATCCTTCTATCTGTGCCTTCATCTCTAGCTTCCTTTCTGGTCGTTCTATAGCCGCTGTTGTAGACGGCCATCGTTCCTCTCCTAGACCTATCAACAGTGGTGTTCCTCAGGGCTCTGTCCTATCACCTACTCTCTTCCTTTTATTCATCAATGACCTTCTAAGCTGTACATCTAACCCTATCCACTCATATGCTGATGATTCCACCCTTCACCTTTCCATTCGGTTCCTGCAACGTCCATCTCAGCAGTTACTTCAACAAAAAAGGGATGAGGCTATGGCACACCTAATGTCTGACTTGGCTCGTATCTCTGATTGGGGTAAAAATAATCTTGTTATTTTTAATGCATCAAAAACTCAGTTCTTACACTTATCAACCCGACAAAATCTTCCTCAGGATTACCCACTAATGTTTAATAATGAACAGTTATGTCCTGCATCATCCTTGAACATGCTTGGGGTTTCATTCTCTCGGGATTTGTCTTGGAAAGAACATATTACATCTCTTGTGAAATCTGCTTCCAAGAGATTAGGTGTGCTAAGCCGATTCCGAACTTTTTTTTTACCCCTGCACAGTTGTTGACCTTGTACACAGGTTTTATTCGCCCGTGTATGGAGTACAACTCTCATGTGTGGGGAGGCTCCCCACATGCAGCTCTTCTCAATAGGGTGGAGTCAAAGGCTTTTCGTCTCATTAACTCTCCTCCTCTTACTGATTCCCTTCAACCTTTGTCTCTTCGCCGCACTGTTGCATCTTTATCTCTCTTTTATCGCTACTTCAATGGTCACTGTTCCTCTGAACTGTCTGCTTGCATCCCTCCATCTCTACGAAGGGCACGTAGTACCCGTCTAGCAACAAACTCTCATCCCTTTTCTGTCCAACTCTCTAATGCAAGAGTTAACCGTTACTCCCAGTCCTTCATTTATGCAACTGGTCAACTCTGGAAGTATTTCCTACTTCCTATGATCTCCAGTCTTTCAAACGCAGTGTGTCCAGGCATCTCGAATTGAACGGATCTTGAATTTGGCTCTCTTTTGTATTGCTTTTGCTTTTTCTTGGAAGGAACAGTATGCAGGCCTGTGGCCTTTGGTTCCTTCTTCCTTGCATAAAAAAAAAAAAAAACATAACATATGGGGATGCATCACCAAGAGGACACTGCAAAAAACTGCATAAAAAGAGAGGTGATTAAGACGTAAGAAAACTTAATTTCCCAAATAAAGCAAATGATCAGTGGAATGCACTACTGAATGAAATAGTGTGTGCCAAAACAATTTATAAATTTAAAGATATGTCCAATACGATAAAAATGGTTTAAGACACGGGACAGTACGAGCTTGACTCATTCCTGTAAAGATACAATGAGGTAAGAACACACACACACACACACACACACACACACACACACACACATCAGAAAGGGAGAAGGACCTAGGAGTGCTTATCAATAAGACCCTCCGGCTGACCACATCAGTCAGAAGTTATGGAACATTTATACACTGCTTGCTAATATAATAGCATTCACATTATAAATGAAGACATGCTGAGAAAGATAATAACATCATTCATCAGACCAACCCTGGAGTATGCATCAGCAGTCTGGAATCCTCATCTCAAAAAACACATAGATAAGATTGAAACTGTACAAAGGGCCACTACAAGATGGGTGCCAAGCTTAAGGATCTAAGCTACGAAGAAAGACTAGAAAAACCTGAATCTACCAACACTAAAGGAGAGAAGGAAAAGAGATTACATGACTATGCTATATAAATGCATCTCAGAGAAAGAGAAAATAGACATAAATGAATATATAAACTATGGGGAAGATATCAGCAAGAAGACACTGCAATAAACTACATAAAAAAAGAGAGGTGATACAGATGTAAGGAAATTCAGTTTCCCAAATGGGGCAATTGATCAGTGGAATCCACTACCGAATGAAATATGTGTGCCAAAACAATTCATAAATATAAAGATATGTATGATCAAAGTGGTTTAATACAAGAAATGGTACAAGCTTGACCCATTCCTGTAAAGATACAATTAGGTAAGGTAAGGTATGGTAAGAACACACACACACACACAAAAAGGAGACCAACTTATTGTGATTATGTGGTCGAGAGCGTGAGTGGTGGTCCCGTCGGATATTAGTTTTTTAAAAACGCAGGCTTCGGCCATAAAATACAAGATACAGTAAGACCTCACTATATCGGACTAATTGGGGCTCAGGCCAGTCCGAAATATACGATTTTCCGATAAAAGCGACATCCAGTCTTACCCCTGCTAATCCGGACTTTTTCCGATATATCAGACATTAGTCCAGATTGCATCAGTGGTTTTCACCACCATTGCAGTACTGTACTGTGTTACAACTTCACTACATTAATCAAATGGTATAATAATACTGTACTGTGCACTGAAAAACATCTTTTACTTGTCTTATTGTGGTGAACATAGCTGAAGTTGTCAGGCAGTCCGGACTGATTTCTGGCTATGTCGGACTTTCTCCGATATATAGAGTTTAGTCCGGTAGCTCCTCGAGTCCGATAAAAGCGAATTCCGGTCTACTGAAGTCCGTTATATCGAGATTTTACTGTATAGTGAAAAAAAAAGTCTCCATATGGTTGAATCATGGCGGAGAGAGACGGATGATTGTTTACAACTGGCGAAGGGGAATTTGTGGGCTTCGATGATGATGATGATGTAAATAACGGAAGTGATAAGCTGAACAAACAAGAATAGCAGGAGTAGAGAAAACGGCGGACAGGAATGTCCAGGAGTTAAAAAAGGTATGGGAAGTAATTAGGCAGCTGCAGGAACGGACCATAGAGCAAGAGAGAGAGATCAAAGTCCTACAGAATAAACTGGAAAAAGTTTGCACACGTAGTGATGAACAAGAAAAAGAAGTCACAGAATTGAGGGTGAATAACGAATCTGCATCAAATGAAATAAAACAGCTCAAGAGGGAGAATAAGAGGTTGGAAGAAGAAAGAGACAGAATGAAAAGTAAACTAGATGAGTATGAATCAAAATCACGGATGCAAGACGAGCATATTAAGGAAATCAACGAGCAGCATGAGGGGTGGAAGAAAATACAGGAGGAAGGAAATGTAAATTTGAAGATTATAGAACAACAAAGCAAGGAAAAAGTGGAGAAGGAAGTGGTTAGGGTACTAAGAAGTAGAGAATCTTTGGTCAGGGATGTAGCAGACAAGAAAAAATGTGTGATAATCTCAGGAATAAAAGAAAAACGTATGACAGAAAGATCCGAAAGAGAGAGAGAAGAACTGAGGAAGGCTAAAGAAATAATATCAGTGGTTATGGAGGGTAACAATGAAGCCCAAGAAGAGATTGAAGAAGTGTTTAGGTTAGGAAAGTACGAGGAAGGTGGGGCAAGGCCATTGAAAGTAAAGTTCAAGTCCCAGGTAATGGTGAATGAAATCATAAACAGAACGTGGAAATTGTCAGATAAAGAGGGGTTTAAAAATGTTTGGATAAGGAGAGATGCAAACAAAGAAGAAAGAGCTAAATTAAAGGAGTTAATAAAGGAAGCAAAGATAAAAAACAAACTGCGAACGGAGGAAGAGAAGACAGTGTTCTATTGAAGAGTTGTGGATCAGAAATTGAGAAAGTGGTACCGACGGAGGGAAGGAGAGAAGAAAGTATAAAAAACGATGAAAAAAGCTTGAAAGTGGCGTACACAAACACTGATGGACTAATATCAGCAAGGTTAGAAATCAATGATTTTTTGAGGGTACATGATATTAAAGATGCATGGAGAGAGCATTATAGCCGGTTGTTGAATGAGGAGTTTGATTGGGATAGAGAAGGTTTGGAGCCAGCTGATCCAGTGCTTGGCCCTTGGCCTTTGATTGACGCTGCTACCGTGAGTGAGGCAATAGGCAGGATGCGGGTGGGGAAGGCAGCATGTGTGTCTGGGTTGACTGCCGAAATGTTGAAGGCCTCAGGAGATTCTGGGGTGAGGTTAGTCACTGACCTGATAAATATGATTATATATGAGTGTGTTGTCCCAGATGATTGGCTGAAGAGTGTAATTGTAAATGTGTACAAAGGAAAGGGAGATGCCCTGAAAAGGGGAAATTACAGAGGTATAAAGCTCTTAGATCAGATAATGAAAGTAATGGAGAGAGTTCTAGAAGGTACGATTAGAGAAAGAGTGAATATTGATGAGATGCAGTTTGGGTTTATGCCAGGCAGGGGGACCACTGATGCCATATTCATTGTTCGACAGCTTCAGGAAAAATATATTGGAAAAGAAAGGGAATTGTATTTTGTTTTTGTTGATTTGGAAAAGGCCTTTGACAGAGTCCCTAGAGAGGTGGTGAAGTGGGCAATGAAAAAGCTAGGGTTGGAAGAGTGGCTGGTTAGGGTGGTTATGGCCATGTACATGGGTGCTTGCACCCAGGTAAGAGTGAATGGAGCTTTGAGTGATGAGTTTTCCGTGAATGTTGGTGTGCATCAGGGGTCAGTTTTGAGTCCCTTGTTGTTTATCATGGTGCTTGAAGACCTCTCACATGACTTCAGAGATGGACTCTCATGGGAGATGTTGTATGCTGATGATTTGGTGTCGATTGCAGAGAATGAAAAGGAGGCGGAGGAAAGATTTAAAAAGTGGAGAGATGGTATGGGGTACAAGGGCTTAAGGGTAAATGCAGATAAAACAAAAGTGATGATATCTAGTGTTGGTGGCAGTACAATCAGAGGAGAGGGAGAGTGGCCATGTGCAGTTTGCCACAAGGGTGTGGGAAGTAATTCCATCTTGTGTGGTGTTTGTGATAAATGGGTGCACAAGAGATGTAGTGGTATTAGAGGTAGACTGCGGGATGATGCTGATTTCATGTGTGCGGCGTGTCAGGGAGAGCAGGTGGAGATTGTTAGGCGTGAGAGGGTTGAACTTGCAGGTGAGTCTCTTGAGTGTGTGGAGGAGTTTTGTTAATTGGGAGACATGTTATGTGCCGGAGGTGGGGCTGGAGTTCGCTCGGTTGCTAGGGTGAGAAGTGGTTGGAAGAAGTTCAGGGAGCTGTTGCCCCTCCTGACATTGAGAGGACTCTCCTTATGTGCTAATGGGTCTTTGTATGCAGCATGTGTTAGGAGTGTGATGCTGCATGGTAGTGAGACCTGGGCAGTAAAGGAAGAGGATATTTGCAGGTTTAAACGTACAGAAATGACAATGATTAGGTGGATGTGCAGTGCGTCCCTGCGTGCAAGGCCTGAGGGGGCTGGGTTTACGATGGAAGAGTTGAGAGGTAGGATGGGAGTGGAGTGTATTGGTGGTGTGATGAGGAGAGGTAGGCTGAGGTGGTTTGGACATGTGAAGAGGATAGGGGATGATAATTGGGTACAGAGGGTTAGAGGTGTTAATATTGGGGGAGGGGTTGGGAGGGGTAGACCGAGAAAGACATGGGACGAGGTCATTAAGTGTGACTTACGGGTTAAGGGACTGAACAGGGAGGCTGCCAGGGATCGAGCAGCGTGGAGAGCCACCATTAGGTGACCACGGCCAACGCATGCAAGCATGGTGGAGCCTTCAAAAACGAAACGACACGAACCTGATGTTATGTGCTTTGTAGAGACTAAATTGAAAGAAGATACTGATATTCATATGGGAGATGGGAAATACAAATTATGGAGAAGAGACAGAAAAGAAATAACAGGAGGTGGAGTGATGATAGCAGTGAAGGACAACATAAATGTAGATACTGTGGAAATGGCAGAGGGCAGGGCTGAAGCGATAAATATGAAATTAGAAACTGGGGAGAATGGTAAGAGAGATATGGCAGTGGTATATGTTCCCCCTAAGATGAGAGCATGGAATGACGATGAATACCAGGAGATGTTGTCAGACATGGTTAGTTATCTACAGAAAGTGATTGAGAAAAGCAACAATATAATCCTAATAGGTGACTTTAATTGTAAAGAGGTGAACTGGGAGGAATGGGACTCAGGAGGCAGTGAAGATTCGTGGGGTACTAAATTGTTAAACATAGCAATGAATTATGTAATGACGTAGTGGGTCAAAGAAGAGACATGATTCCGAGGTGATGACACACCAGCAAGATTAGATTTGCTACTATACAAGAACCTGATGTAACTGAATCTTTGAAATATCTGTGTTCTATAGGAAAAAGTGATCATGTGGTCATTGAGTTCCAGATGATAATAGGGAACGTGATGCCAAGAGATGAGCTTTATAGGCAAGGAAGATACAGCTTTGGGAAAGCAAACTTTGCAGAATTAAGAAAATGTTTCGAAAATGCGGATTGGAGAAAATTCAGAGAGACTAAAGAGATACAGAGGAAGTGGGATATCTTTTTAGATCTCTATAATTTGGGAGTGGAAAAATATGTGCCAAGAGTAAGGGGGAAAGAAAACAGGAAAAAGGAGTGGTTTAATAGAAGGTGTATGACAGCAAAAAAAGAGAGGGATATTGCATGGAACAAATGGAGAAAGAAAGGTAATAACAGAACAAAGGAAGAATATAAAAGAACTAGAAATGAATATACAAGAATACATAGAGAGGAAGAAAGGAACTTTGAAAAAGGTATAATTGACAAACGTAAGGACGAACCCAAATTGTTTTATAGATTTGTTAATGGCAAATTGAAGCAAAAGGAAGGAATCACCAAACTGAAAGTAGAAGGAGAGGTCTACAAGGGTGCAGTAATGCAAGCTGAAATAATGAACAAATGTTTCCAAACGGTTTTCACTAAGGAAAGGGAGTTTCTGGAAGGGGAGGGAGTGATTAGAAATGTAGTGATGAAAGATATAAAAGTGGAAGTGCAGGAAGTGTATAAATTGCTGGAAACTCAAGATGTAAGGAAAGCCCCAGGACCAGATGGAATTGCTAATTAGGTACTGAAGGAATGCAGAGAACAACTGGCAGATAAGATTCACAGTTTAATTGTGTGTTCCCTGGAAGAGGGGAAAGTGCCTCAGGAATGGAAGAGGGCAAATGTGGTACCAATCTATAAGGGAGGAAACAAGGAAGAACCCTTGAATTATAGACCAGTGTCTCTAACCAGCATGGTCGCAAAATTATGTGAGAGAATCCTGAAAGATAGATGGATAAAATATCTGGAGGGGATGAATATTCTGACTGAAAGTCAGTTTGGATTCAGAAGTGGGAGATCATGTGTTTCCAACTTATTGAGCTTTTACTCAAGGCCGATTGACGTGCTACAGGAGAGAGATGGTCGGGTGGACTGTGTGTACACAGGGAAGAAGAGAGAGAGAGAGAGAGAGAGAGAGAGAGAGAGAGAGCCCGATTATCCGGGCTATATGGTGCGAA
>JAGKTI010007640.1:15062-36186 GCA_018397915.1 Birgus latro
TAGTTGGTGGAATGGTGAGTTTATTTATACAGAGATATCCCGATTATCCGGGCTATATGGTGCGAAGGGGTGACTGAATAGTCCGAAATCACGATTAATCTGGCAGAAACAAAAAACAAGTACTGTTAGACTGATTTATTTACCGGAAAATGTACACTTAACGTAGCATAAAGACCTTACCAAATCCTTGCATATGCATCCTGCTTGTTTCTGTATTTTTCTAGTTTCAGTTTGGTAAATTTCTTTATCTTGCTGAAAAATTTCCTCTCTGTTATTATCGTCATGTTCCTGAAGCTGTACAGTCGTGTTCGTGAGTCCTGATATGCATGTAGTTGTCTTGCCTGATGTTGTGTCCACCGTTGGTAGGATGTTGAACTATTTCACCTGCTAACCGACCAAATTATGTTCAGTGTATCAAGCAGTAAGCACAAAAGTTCCATATTCCAAAAGCACTGAGCACTGCAATAGACAACAAAAACACCTGTGTATCGGGACTCATGAACGCGACCGTACCTACGATTGTTTCCAGCACGATGGAAGAAACTCAACATATTCAAGTGTGGATTTTGTTTCCCAACTTCCAAACTGGAGATTAAGTTAGGTTAAATTATTAGGTGCAGGTAAGCTAAGTTAGGCCAGGTTTGGTTAAACAGTTAGATCAGAACAGTACCTTCCGCCATTACGTTAACTAACAACAAGAGTTGCACACCAGCAGAATAGCTAAAAACAACGGGGAAACAGATTTAACAAGAAATGTTTATTTGCCAACCCAGAAACAATCAGAAAAACATAACAGAATATCAGGATGAACTGATTTGGTAAGGTGCTTTTACTGCTTACAGTAAAGCATATGTTTAGCCCCCTCAATGGCCGTGAGTTCAGAAATTTGCGTGCTCCAGTGGCAGGCCTTGAAACCATTTTTTCTATGTTCCAAAATCAGTTTCATTTTCTTGCAGATGTGGTAAGACTCGTCTGGTGCACTTTTAATTTTTTTTTGTCCCTAAACCCATCTTCTGATTTGCTATGAATTGTGAAAGAATAAAATTAGGGCGCATGTTACATTAGCATTAAAACATACTGACGAAAACATCTGGGATGAACTGACCGCCTGGCTGTTTGGGATGGTACAGCAGGTTTGTATAACCATACCAGTGACTTTCGTTCCCTTCCCATAATTGTTCGCAGATTTTATAGCTCCCTAACTCAACGTCACTGACACCGGTGCAGTAATGCATTGTTCAAGGATGGCAGCTATGAAGGGGTTAATGAAATACATAATTATTTGTATCAATACTGTCTCAAACATACACATAACAACAAACGAAGAATGAGCAGTAAATGTACACTTAGCTGCAAAGAGCAGAGATAACTGTATGCTCTGTCGGTCCGAAATGTGTTGGGAACCGAGACATTGAACAAAGAATGTGGGATGCTAACTTATGAGAAGGTGTGAGATAAAAGTTTGTTTTTTTTCTTCTGACTAGTAAACATTTTTGCTCCATTTCGTCCCCTAAAATTGTGAAACCTATAAATTTTCGTTTAAGCATACAGGCTATGACCTTGCCAAGTCAATTTATATTCCTCTAGTTTGCTTTCTGTATTTTTCTGCCTATTTTGAGGGTGGTAAATTACCTTTCTCTTGCAGCAAGATTTCCTCTCTTATTATCATAATGTTCCTTAAGCCTTACCTACTATTGTTTTCAGCATAATGGAAGAAACTTACTCAAAATTAAGGGGCATGTTACATTAGCATTTAAACATATCGGCGAAGACATCTGAGAGGAATTGACCGCCTGGCTGCTTGCGACAGTAGAGTAGGGTCGTGTAAACATATCAGTGACCTTCGATCCCTTCCCATAATTGCTCGCAGTTTTTTTTATAGCTTTTAACTCACCGTCACTGACACCGGTACAGTAAAGCATCGTTCGAGGCTGACAACTATGAAGGGGTTAATGGAATACATTATTGTTTGCATCAATACTCTCTCTTTCACACACACACTTAAGAACAAACAAAAGAATGAACATAATGTACACTTAACTGAAAGAGACAGAAATAACTGTATCCTCTGCCAGTCTGAAATGGGAAGCAGAATATCTAACGAAGAATGTGAAACTGAATGCTAACTTAAGAGAACACGTGAGATGGTAGAGTAATTTTTTTCTGATTAGCAAACATTTCTGTTCCATTTCGTCCCCTAAAATTGTGAAACCCATAAATTTTCGTCTAAGCATACAGCCTAAAGACTTTACGAGTTCAATTCATATTCCTCTACTTTGTTTTCTGTATTTTTCTACTTTGAATTTGGTAATACTGTAATTACCTTCTCTTGCTGAAAGATTTCCTCCTTTATCATCATCACGTTCTTTAGGCCGTACCTACGACTGTTTCTGGCACAGTGGAAGAAACTTATTCAGCGTAATAAGAAGTGGATTTCAATTAGAGGTGGATTTCGTTTCACAATTCTCCAACTGGAGCCCAGGTTAGGATAGGTCAAATTATTAGGTAGTTAAGCAATGTTAGGGTAGGTTAGGTTATCAATCGCCTAACAAAACTCCACCTTGCCATCTATGTGATCGAGTTGTGGGCAGGAGGTGTGGGTGGGGGGACAGACTCATGCTCGTTTACCCGTGCCTCGCTTGCTAGCAACTGGAGCTATCATATGAATAATTCTATGTATTACTGTACCACTGAACCATTCAGTCACGGCCCGGATATACAGAAGGCTGGATAATCCGAGCCTGGATAATCGAGCTTTCACTGTATTCAGATCTGGAGAAGGCCTTCGACAAGGTACCCCACAAGAGACTAAAATGGAAATTAGAGCATATCAGAGGACTGAAGGGAAGCCTCCTGGAATGGATGAGAGACTTTCTGAGTGACAGACAAATGAGGACAGTAATAAAGGACAGGACATCTGGATGGTGGGAAGTAACAAGTGGTGTCCCACAGGGCTCGGTGTTGGCACCAGTAATGTTCCTGATTTATGTAAATGATATGGTAGATGGAGTGAACAGTTACGCAAGTCTGTCTGCTGATGATGCAAAGATCTTGGGAAAGGTAGAGGTTGAAGAGGACTGTAGAATGCTACAGGAGGATCTGGATAGGATACATGATTGCAGCCGGATGTGGGAAATGAAATTTAACACAAAAAAAAATGTAAAATATTGGAAATGGGTAAAAGTACCAAGAGGCCATCATTGAATTATTTGATGGATAATGAACCAATTAGAAAAGTGAGAGAAGAGAAAGATTTGAGAGTGCTGGTCCAGGATAGTTTGTCACCTGAAAAGCACATAAATAAGATAGTTAGAGAGACATATAAACTCTTGACCAAAATACGAGTGGCATTTCATTACATGGATGAGATGATGAAAAAATTTATATTGGCCATGATCCGCCCCAGGTTAGAATGTGCAGCAGTAGTGTGGTCCCCACACAAAAAGAAAGATATAACCAAGATTGAGAGAATACAAAGAACAGCAACCAAGATGGTCCCCAGTCTGGCAGATTTGTCGTAAAGAGAGAGGCTAGAAAGGCTGGATTTGCCTTCCTTAGAGGAAAGGAGAGAGAGGGGCGACATGATTGCAGTGTTCAGGACCATGATAGGAGTAGATAAAACTGACAGAGAAAATCTGTTTGTGTGGGACGAGAGGGTAACAAGGGGACACGGAACAAAACTAAAGAAGCCAAGCTGCTTGAAGGACATCAAGAAGTATAGTTTCAGCCACTTTTCAACATATCTAAAATCTCTATTTTCTCTGCCAATGACAGCACCTTACGCTCTCTCTTTGGCTTAGAGGGATTGCTTTTATTCTTTACTTGTTTCCTGGAAGCCATTTTTCACTTACAAAATGAAAGTACAGTCGAGTTATAAACACGAGAAGGGCGACGACAACGTTGGTACCAAACCGACTAGTGTTTACAATAAGACCGGCGGAGTGGCGGGAATGCCCATAGGTGCGAGTATGCTAACTGTAGAGATAAAAGAAGTCTGCATTGTGCACCAATTTCAAATTAAGTTTCAGTGTATAGTACATTATTAAAATAAATTTGATCCACAGAAGCTTAAATCCGCCGATGCAAAATCCGCGGATAAAAAGGGTCTACTGTATATGTTTAGATGCAGAATTTCATGCGCTTGCTCATGATTTTTCATAATTTCGATACGACCAATAGTTTTTGAGTAAATCACCAAAAATCGCACACATGCACCCTCCCCCCTACCAAAAGCCGAGAGGAGATTGACAATTTGAGAGTGTTGGCTTTGAAACAGACACCCTTCCCTATGACACACCAAGGTTTGACACATTTCATGCTAAAACTTAATTTTTGGTGAATACTGTATTTTTTTTTCCAATATTGCCTAATCAGTATCCCTTCAGTCCAACACTAATAATGACACAATTGTATCATCGGTTACTCTTCAGTTCATGTTTTATATGATGCAATTAGAGTCATCGTTCCCGAGACGGTTAATACAGTACATTGTATATTTATCCTGATGTTGAACAATGAGCAGAGCATCAATGATCCCTCTGCCTGGCATAAAGCCAAGCTGCATCTTATCGATACTCAATTTTTTCTCTTATCATACCTTCTTGGACTCCCTACATTACCTTCATTATCTGTCTCCAGAAGTATTATGCCTCTATGATTTCCTCTTTCCAGGGTATCACTCGTCCCCTTATAGACATTTACAATAACACTCTTCAGCTAGTAATCTGGAACAGCACACTCATATATAATCAAATTTATCAAATTAGTAACTAGGTGGGGCGCTCACCATCCACTCACTCGATGTAGTGCTGCTCTCGGGTGTCTAGCCTTTCCTCTCCTCCAAAATTCTTTCCTTCCATCCTCTTCTGTCTTTCTTTCCTTCATTCTTTCCTCACCCTTCTGCCTACGGGTGATTTTACACTCCCTCTTCTGTCTTTCATTCTTTCCTCTTCCTTCTGCCTGTGGGTGACTCTACACTGAGTGACAAGCCAAATGGTTTCCTGTACACCAGGAAACCATTTACTATGCTGGGTGGTAACCATATAACCATATTTTGGCACCTGGCGGTTTAGTGGGTAATTATGGCACTCCAATCAGATTGAGCCAGTGAAGGATTATATATGCAAGAGGTGGTTGGAGTTTATTGCTCATGTAATACCACTCAGGGATGAGTGAGGCTGGTCACTCTCATCTTAAATACCAGGACCAACTTGCCTAGCCCCAGGCTCCTACGCTCCTCATGGGGCAATGTAGGACTGGATGATGAATGAATGATGAAAAGTAACTAAACTCATTCCTTTATCTCCTGAGGCCTTCAGCATTTCATCAGTCAACCCAGATACACCCACTGCCTTCCTCAACCCAGATACACCCACTGCCTTCCCAAACTACATTCTCCCTATTGCCCTGCTCACTGTTGCAGCATCAATCAAAAGCCACAGGTCAACACTGGCTCCACTGACTCCAAACCTTTCCTGTTCCAGTAACACTCCTCATTAAGCAATTACTGTAATCCTTTCTCCAGATGGCATTAATATCCTCACTGTCCACCACTACCTTTCCTTCATCATTCTTCACACACTGCTCACCTATAATAACTCTGTTTTCCCCACTTCATTTGACTTGCCACCTTAAATACCATATTCTTCATTTCAGCAGTAATGCCTCAATTATCTGGATGTCCATTAACTGGACCATCCATTATCCAGAAGCTGTGACCTGTCTGTTCAGAACTATTAATCGTACATTTTCCCATTTTATCCGGACAAAATGCTTGCATATGGGTGGAAACTATGGCTGCACGAACATTTTCATCCGGCTGGGCCGTTTTTTGTTTTCAGGGCCATGGTGTTTGCTTGCCCATGGTTGATGGGTCTGGTTGACCATAATTATTGCTCGGCTGTGGTTTATAGGTCTGCCTGACCAGATATAGTGTAAAACACCAGGAATAAGTGCTGAATGATGTAAGGTAGTGGGCTTTTACAATGGCTTTCAAAGTTAGGCTATTTACAAAGGGGAGGGACAAGGGAGGCATCCACTATCTGGACAGAGCCACTAGCCGGATATGCCTTTGGCTCTATTATGTTGGATAATGAGGGATTACTGTACAGTACAATAAAACCTCGATATAATGGACGTCAATAGACCGGAATTCACTTTTATCGGACTCGAGCAGCCACCAGACTAAACTCCTATATATCGGAAAAAGTCCGGCATAGCCAGAAAGCAGTCCGGACTGCCTGACCACTTCAGCTATGTTCACCACAATAAGACAAGTAAAAGACATGTTTTTCAGTGCATAGTACAGTATTATTATACCATTTGATTAATGTAGTGAAGGTATAACACAGTACAATACTGCAATGGTGGTGAAAACCACTGATGAAATCCGGACTAATGTCTGATATATAGGAAAAAGTCCGGATTAGCAGGGGTAAGTCCGGATGTCGCTTTTATCGGAATTTCGCATTTTTCGGACTGGCTTGGGCCCCAATTAGTCCGTTATAGTGAGGTCTTACTGTATTTAGGTTATCCAGTAAAAGTCTCCGATGCTCAGACTGTGCCCTGTATACAGTACTTCCTTTCTAGCCCTATACTTGGCACCCAAGCATTCCTCACTGTCATCATCCCTTTTCCATTCTGAAAAAAGCCTTGTTTTCTCCTTAACTGCGACTTCTACACCTTATCTAACCACCATGTTTCTTTATGTCTTGCAGGGCCCCTTGTCCATCCATACACTGAATTAGTAACTCTCAAGAGATTGTTCTTCAGGAGCTCTGTACTGTTCATTTGCATTTCTATCAACAAATGGGACGTTTTTAGAAAACTGCTCACTTTCAACATACTGACCCAGGAAGGGAAGAGTTACTTGAAAATTAAGATGTTCATGAAGCTTTTCAGTCTTTCCTCAGCATGTGGCAAGAAAGAAACCACTGCCAGCTTGCTTTTTGTTGATATAGTAATGAGGAATGAACAAGTGACTTTTCCTGGGAAGCTGGCGGCCCAGAATGGTGAGCTTCAAACTAAAGGCTTTGCCATTCCATTCTCTCTCTCTAATATTACGATGCTGTATTTCTCTAATATTACGATGCTGTATTTAGTAGTTAAAGCCACTGTATGTTAATGATCAAATTTTAAGCAGCCTTCCAACTTTCTCCTTCCCAAATTCCACACAAATCTGGGCAGAGCATGAAACAAAAGGCATGAGCTGCCTCAGTCACAGGCTTGTAGTTGGAAGAAAACTGACAAATATCTGGATTATAAGGGAGATGATGGTGGTTGATAAGTTTGCTTAGCCAAAGTGGCTCATTAAACTGTTTCATAACAAAAGCAACTACTCTTCACAGTTTAGACTTCCCTGCATGCTGGATATGATTCAAAATCAGTGAGTGGATATCAACTCATTTTAATTAAACAAATTTGATCAGCTGAAGTTTTTTGTGTTGTTTCATTTTGTTTTTGAGGGATCCAGCATGCTTGCATGCATCGGCCTTGGTCACCTAATCACGGCTCTCCATGCTGCTCGATCTATGGCAGCTTTCCTGCTCAGTTCCTTAACTTTGAGGTCACACTTAATGACCTTGTCTCAGGTCTTTTTTGGTCTAACCCTTGCAGTGCGTCCCTGCGTGCAAGGCCTGGGGGGGCTGAGTTTACGATGGAAGAGTTGAGAGGTAGGATGGGACTGGAGTGTATAGGTGTTGTGATGAGGAGAGGTAGGCTGAGGTGGTTTGGACATGTGGAGAGGGTGGGGGATGATAATTGGGTGCAGAAGATGAGAAGTGTTAATATTGGGGGATGGGTTGGGAGGCGTAGACCGAGAAAGACATGGGACGAGGACATTAAGTGTGACCTCAGGGTTAAGGGATTGAACAGAGAGGCTGCCAAAGATCAAGCAGCATGGAGAGCCGCCATTAGGTGACCAAGGCCAACGCATGCAAGCATGTTGAAGCCTTTAAAAACGAAACAAAACGAACTCACCTTCTGCAACCAATTATCATCCCTTATCCTCTCCACATGTCCAAACCACCTCAACCTACCTCTCCTCAACACAACACCAAGACACTCCAGTTCCATCCTACTTATTTTCCATCATAAATCTAGCCCCCCCCCCAGGCTTTGCATTCGGGGACACACTGCACATCCACCTAATCACTGTCATTTCTATATGTTTGAGCCTGTGAATATCCCCTTCCTTCACTGCCCAGGTCTCACTACCATACAGTATTACACTCCTAACACATGCTGCATACAAAGATCCCTTACCACGTAGGGAGAACAGCTCCCTGAACTTTTTCCAACCACTTCTCATCCTAGCTCCAGCCCCACCTCCAGCACATAACATGTCTCCCAAATAACAAAACTCTTCCACACACTCAACAGACTCACCAGCAAGTTCAATCCTATTACGTCTGACAATCTCCACCGACACACCAAATACATAAAATCAGCATTATCTCGCAGTCTACCTCCAATACCACTACATCTCTTATGCACCCATTTATCACAAACACTGCACATGATGGAATTACTTCCCATGCCCTTGTAGCAAATTGCACATGGCATGTCTCCCTCTTCTTTGACAGTACTGCCACCAACCCTAGATATCATCAGTTTTGTTTTATCTGCATTTACTCTTAAGCCCTTGTGCCCCATACCATCTCTCCACTTCCTAAATCTTTCATCTACATCTTTTTCATTCTCTGCAATTAACATGAAATCATCAGTATACAACATCTCCCATGGGAGTCCATTTCTAAAGTCATGTGAGAGGGCTTGAAGTATCATAAACAACAAGGGACTCAAAACCTATCCCTGATGCACACCAACATTCAAGGAAAACTCATCACTCAAATTTCTATTCACTCTTACCTGGGTGCGAGCACCCACATACATGGCCATATAACCATCCTAACTAGCCACCCCTCCATCCCAAGCTTTCTCATTGCTCACTTCATCACCTCTCTAGGGACTATGTCAAAGGGTTTCTCCAAATCAACAAAAACAAAGTTCCCTATTCTTTCATATATATTTTTCTCGAAGCTGTCGAATAATGAATATGGCATCAGTGGTCCCCCTGCCTGGCATAAACCCAAACTGCATCTCATCAATATTCACTCTTTCTCTAATCATACCTTCTAGAACTCTCTCCATTATCTTCATTATCTGGTCTAAAAGCTTTATACCTCTATAACTTCCTCTTTCCTGGGCATCACCCAACCCCTTGTACAAATTTACAATTACACTCTTCGGCCAATCACCTGGGACAACACACTCATATATACAGTAATCATATCACGTCAGTGACTAACCTCACTCCTATATCTCCTGAGACCTTCAACATTTCACCAGTCAACCCAGACACACCTGGTGCCTTCCCCACCTGCATCCTGCCTCTTGCCTCACACACAGTAATAGTGTCAATCAAAGGCCAAGGGCCATACACTGGAACTGCTGGCTCCAAACCCTCCCTGTCCCAGTCATACTCCTCATTCAACGACTGGCTGTAATGCTTTCTCCATGCATCTTTAATATTCCCACTGTTCACCACTACCCTTCCTTCATCATTCTTCACACAATGCTCACCTATAATATCCTGATTATCCCTTTTCACTTGATTTGCCACCCTAAATATCATATTCTTCCTTTCCACATGTTTTAGGTTATCAAATAAAAGTCTCTGTGACTCAGACTTCACCCTGTATACCTCTCTTCTAGCCCTATGCTTGGCAGCCAAGTTTTCCTCTTTGTTACCACCCTTCTTCCATACCCAGAAAAGCTTTGTTTTCTCCTTAACTGCAGCTTCTACACTCTCATCCAGCCACCAAGTTATCCTATGTCTTGGTGGGACCCTTGTACAACTGCATACTGCATCAGTAACTCTCAAGAGGTTGGTCTTGAGGGCTCTGTACTGTTCATTAATGCCTCTGTCAATGGCTTCCTGTTCAGCCACCACACTCCTGATCATGCTATAGAAAGCATCCCTTACTCCTTGGTCTTCCAGTTTCCATATTTTCCTCCTGGATACATAAGACATAAGTCCTCTTTTTCATCACTCATTCTTTAAGCACCATGTCACATATCAATAATTTGTGCTGCTGCACACACTATCCACTTTCTATAACTTTAACATCCCTCAGTAGCCTCCTATTAGCCCTCCTGACCAGAAAATAATCTATCTGACTGCTATTTCTCCCAGACTCGTACATAATCAACCTACTCTCTCTTTTCCTAAAATGTGTGTTGCACACAATCACATTCACTGCCTCCCCAAATCAAGTATCCTTTCCCCTTCCTCATTTCTTGTACCATACGCACATCCCCTGTGTAATCCTTCATATCCTTGAGCTGCATCATCTACATGACCATTTAAGTCCCCTCCCAAAACCACTACCTCATCATCCCCCACACCACCATCTACAGGTATTAAAGCCATCCCAAAATATATCCTTCTCTACCACATTCAAGCCTCCCTGTGGAGCATATACCGAAATGATTGCAAAAGTCATTCCACCAAACAAAATTTTCACTACTAATATCCTATCCCTTACTCTCATAACATTCATAACATATTCCACCCTTTTCTCCACAACCAACACAATCACACCCCCATATCCATCTGTCCCCCCCCCTGCCAAAACAACTTATAGTAGCAACCCACGCCAACAATCTTTCTGGCTGATCCACCCCTGTACCGGACTTCCTTCAAACATCCCACATCCACCCACTTCCGACTGAATGCCTCAACCACTTCCCCCGCTCTACCCCTTCAACTTCTTGCATTCCATTAACCCACTCTCATCCCTCTGCGTGATTTAATGTCCTCAGGCTTGCTTTGAAGCTCATTCTTGTACTTGGTCATAGTCGGTAATATTAAAGGGGGAGAGACATACCACAGGCCCCACCCACTGCACAGTCCCAGGTCCAGGCAATGGATCTGGGACTCCTAGTGCAACAGCCTTACCAGTGGCTGTGGTAGTGGAAGGGTGCCCCGAGGCCACTACCACAGCCACTGGTCATTAAACTGTTTCATAACAACAGTAACTACTCTTCACAGTATAGACTTCCCTGTTTGCTGCACATGATTCAAAATCTTTAAGTGGACCATAATTTGCTTTAATAAAAAAAAAAATAATAATAATTAACAATACCGCATCCAGGAAATTTGTGTGATAGGTCAAAGACTCTGTAGGGTAAGCGAGAATAGCTCATGGAAAAAAAATATGTAAAGGAAAACATAGAGATCAACTAAGGCAGTATATGAGAGGTTCCTTAACAAATTAAATTATAACAGATAATATATATTAATGATACAGGTAGTAAAAATCCCACATACATGTTGAACTCACTTTGTAAACACAGCTCCAGCCAAGCCAAAGTCAGTGTCATTGGCTCTCCTGATTGCTTCCTCTTCTGTCTCAAACTCTAGCACACATGCCAATGACCCAAATACTTCTTCTCTCACTACCTGTTAAAGAGTTATAATGATGAATTGAGACTGCAATACTGTACACACCTCATTATGAAAAATTACTGATCACTGTTGGGTCACAGAAAAATTCTTTTGATCAGTATGACTGGATATTATAATGTTCTAAATTATTACTAGCATCAATGGGGTAGGGATTATCCAAAAACAGACTAGGAAAACAAAAAAAGTAAAACTATTAACAGTGACCAATGAAACTGACCATACATCCATTCACTCATCATTCTCATCTTTAACTCACAGACAATCTCCATTCACACACTATGCTTCATTTCTTTAAACTGCTTTTGCAGTGTATAAGGCCATTCCACACCAAATGCTTGGTGGCACAGGCAGTTGTGCCCAAGTGTTTTGCATCACTGTAACTGATACAAGTGGCCTAACTGGATGTGAGTGGGTGGAGCTGTGAACTTTTACAGGTAACAGTGATGCAGAATTCCCACTCGTAATCTCCCATGCCAGCCAGCATTTGGTATGGACACTGCTGAAGAGATAAAATCATTCCATCAACTGCCTAGCGTGCATGTTCATATATACTAGTACTGTAATGGCATTCATCTACCCATATGATCATCATCTCAACCTCATATTCTTGCTTAAAGATGAGGCAAGGCAATAGTAATACTATAGTAGTAGTAGAACTTGTAACTTCAGGTTCATCTGAAATGTGAACCCAATAGGCTGCTGAATGAAGCTGCCCATTTGCAGTCCACCATTCTCTTTTAGGGGGACAGGGAGGGGACTGAGAAACATCTGTATAACGGGGCAGTTCCATCAGTATCAAACTACCTCACAGGCACTTCATATTACCTAACAGACTGAGTCAGTCCACTGACTATCAAGCTATAAAGAGGGAATGCCAAACCCCTGTCCTGAGCTCCTCCTTACATAATTCGCCCAACCAAACTGATCCCTCCTGTCTGTTCCCGAATCTCAAGCTCCATCCTCACTTTCCTACACACTGATATTATAAAACACACACATACACAAACACACACTATTTACCTATCTATAGTCAGATGCCATAATCCTGGAAAGGGTGGCCCTTTGACTTTGAGTTAGCTGTTTTGTGAGGAGGGGCACTAACCCTCCACCAACCCACTCGCTGACACATAGGGAACATGGTTGGGTTAGTTATATGGTTACCACCCAGCATTGTAAATGGTTTCCTGGCTTACAGGAAACCATTAGGGTTGTCACTCAATGTAAAGCTACCTGAAATAGAAAGAAGAGTAATAAAATGTGACAGGAAAGATAGGAGAAATAGGAAGAAAGGAGGGCAGACATAGAAGAAGAATGATAAAGGTGAAGGAAGATGTAGGAAGCACTACCTCAAGTTAGTGGATGATGGTCACCACCACCTACACACACTCATATATACAGTACAGTATATCCAATTTGGCTTACTGCACCTCCAGCTCACTCACATATACCCTTTTTATCACCCTTTTTTCCATACTCCCATACCATCTCCTACATTTGAATATGCTAGTTGTGTGGTTTCCCCACTCGAAAACACACAAAGAAATTAGTGAAAGGGAAAAGAGCGGCTACTAAGGTGATACCTAAATTGAGAGAATCACAGGATGAGAGGTTACAAAAGCTGAAATTACCTATTATGCATAATACAAGGGAAGGAGACATGATACTGATGTGTAAGTGTAGGCATGGTAATGAAAAAATTAACAGACATGATTATATCATAGAGGATGGCAGAAGAACAAAAGGATATAGTTATAAACTTAAGCTGTCAGGGTGCTTGGGAAACATAAGAAAATAATTTTCTAAACAGAAGAATAGCTAAATGGAACCAGTTAGATGATTGTAGTATGTATTATGAATATCCATACTTTCAGGTAAAAGTTTGATTGCTGTAATGCTGGAGACAGGAAAATATGAGTATAGAGCTCAAATCCTGTAAAATACAAACAGGTGGGTGTGAACATGCATGCATGTGCGCACACACACACACACACACACATACAAATCACCGAGTTCCACTCTGGGGATACCTGAGTTATATCTATTTATGGGTCATGCTTGTTTAGGCTAAGTTAAGTGATGATCCAACATAGTATGACAAGTAACATAAAAAAAAAAAAGTAGCCTAAAGGAAGTAAACATCTATAAATCAGCATCCAGGAATGTGCTGAGTTTCCTTATATTACGTCAGCTCAACAACACCAAGGTGAACAGACAGCAGTGTGAGATTATCTTATCTTTAAGGTGGCTTCATATTTTGGAAAGATGCCTGTAGAAGGTGCTAAGAAGAGGGGCAAAGGTAAAAAACAGGATGAAGACTTCTACCCAGAACTCACTGAAAAGGACACTTACGATGTTAGCTATCTATCTATCTATTACCAGATGCTGTAAAAATAAATAGACTAGAGAGAACTTTTCAAATGGAAAATGATGAAATTAAGCATAAGCTACACAAACAGAAGGAAAAAAAATGAAGAATTAATAAAGGAACTAAACAGAAAAGCCACAACAATAGATGAACTACCAGCTGAGGTAAATTCACTGAGAACAAAGGCTAGTGAAATGGGATGTACAGTTGTCAACCATGAGAGAATTATGGATGATTTCAGAAATGATACAGAGAAAATTAGGCAAGCAAGCAGTCTGACAGACCAAAGTAGTAATACTGAAGAGAAAAAAACACAGGGAAATGAAATGGTGAGAAACTGCAAAGATGAGGGACAAACTACGTATGCTGAAATGGTGAAAGTAAAGAATACAGTAATTTAGATACTGAGTACAATAAAAAAGCATAAGTAAAAAAAAAAAATCTAGTCAGGGAAGCTGTAGAGATTAACAAATCTATAGCAATCAGTGGCATAGGTAAAGAAGAAATAAAACAAAATCTCAAGGGACAAAAAAGAGATGGAAAATATAATGAACATATTGAAGCAAGTATCTGAGAATATCTTTGATAAAGATACAGAAGAACGTAAAAGGGTAGCGAAATAAGAGAGAGTGCAAACACTGTAGAGGAAATATTGAAAAATGCCAACAAACTCATTGGAAAAGGGAATTTTTTTTAAAACTATGGATAAAAAGATTCCTAACTCAAGAGGAATGGAGAATACCAAAGGAGAAGAGGGAGAAAGCAAAAACAAAAAATGAGGAAAGATCACAGGAAGAAAAGAGTAAATTTTCTTTTACAAAGTATAATTGGGTACAGAGGGTGAGAGGTGTTAATATTGGGGGAGGGGTAGACCGAGAAAGACATGGGATGAGGTCATTAAATGTGACTTAAGGGTTAAGGGACTGGATAGGGAGGCTGCCAGGGATCGAGCAGCATGGAGAGCCGCCATTAGGTGACCAAGGCCGACACATGCAAGCATGTTGGAGCCTTCAAAAATGAGCAAAATGAGCGAAAGTATAACCTCACTACAATGGACTTCAGTAGATTGGAATTCGCTTTTTCAGAGTCAAGGAGCTATCTATCTATCTATCTACTGCCAGACGCCTCAATCCCGAACGGGGTGGCCACAAACAAATCGCCTCCATGTCACTCTGTCCCCTGCCATTTCACTACCACACTCAACTCACACCCCCCTCTCTCATATACCTCTCCACTACATCCCTCCATCTCATCCTCGGCCTCCCCCTCCCTCTTGCCCCCTCCACCTCACTCACATACACTCTCCTCGTCAATCTTTCACTCTCCATCCTCTCCACATGCCGAAACCACCTTAACGTGTTTCTCCTAACGCTTCCCATCACGTCCTCAACCACACCACAACGCTCCTTCACTTCCTCATTTGTTAGTCTGTCTCTCCATGTGACTCCACATGCTCCTCTCAAATAACTCATTTCCACTGCTCTCACTCTTGACTTCAGTCCTTCCAACAGGGTCAAGGAGCTGACCGGAATTATTTCTTATATATCAGGAAAACTCTGAAAAAGCTAGAAGTGTTCCGAACTGCCTAACCTCATGGCGGGGTGGCCATACTGTCTGCACGGTCTGTGTGTTCGTGCGTTGGTTGGTGGTTGGCTGGCGGGGTCACTATAGTTCCCCTCAGTCTGACCCACATCATTAATCTTCCCCCCACATTATTTCCCTGGAAGTCCCTGATATACTGCTCGAGGGTGACGAGTGATAAGTTTAATATACAAAGTGAACATCTTTGTAAAATCATAAATGATAAGGTGCATAAAGTGTACAGTACAGTATTTGAAGTGTTTAAAATTAAGTTATACTGTACCAATAAATTACTTTCTAAATGCTAAAAAATTAAAAAAGGGGTCTGCATTAATATCAACCATTTCGCACATCCTAAAGGGGGTATCACACGGTACCTGAAATCATGGTTTGCCGACGGAATGCGTTCCTGGTTTGCTGGAACCAGGCACAAACCCTATCACACACATTCCTTGAACGCAGCCGACAGTCGGCAAAAATGTAAACAAACACACCGTAGGTTTTCTTGTGAAACATGGGTTCCTTGTGATCCCAAAGACAAGGGAATGGCTTTATTTTTTCAATGAGGGCATTTTCAGCAGCCCTTGTCCATAATATCTGCCCAGATGCCATCGCATACCCAGTGTTGAATGAGTGGTGATGTGTACAGCATCCCTTCACCCAGCGTGGAGTGTGTAATTCCAATTTTAAGGTCACTTCCCTGCAGAAATCTCTATTTTCTATGCAATGTATAATATGATCATTATTTTTGATTTTATTCCTTTTCTGCAAAAATTATATCATACATCTGGCAATGGGAGTGTGTGCGTGTGTGTGTGTGTGTGGAGGGTGGCAGCGAGGCGGGAAACGCCAAAGATGATATGACACTGGGAGAGGTGAGATGCACCAGCCTTGGTCTCAACTTGTTGTCAGTCTGCACTATCTTGGCCATTTCTCATCATTTTTGGACACTATCTGAAGATGGGGCGACCATCTAAGAAGCTACTGCAACATCGGAAAGTGGCAGAGAAGAATTTGATGCCACTTGGAGGGGAGAAAAACATGCCGGAAGCAGCAATTCTTTCTCCACCATCGCTGCCTCCCTCCTCACCTGCCACCCGCCTCCACTGCCACCTCACTTGACAACCCCCAACCTTCTACATCTTTTTCTCCAACTTTGTCTTCTTCAACACCCTCTACCTCTTCATAACCATCCCTAATCCTAACTCGTAAAATCAAAAAAAGGATCTAAGTTGTTTCTAACCTTAAAGACACTGCAAGTCAACAGAAAACAAGTGATATCTTGGAACTACATTTATTGTCCTTTGGAGTGATGTAACTCCATTAGTTTTGAACATAAGACAAAAAGCAAAATACCAACAAAATGAGGAATAAAAGGGGAACATCTTGTACGTATATTTTTTTTTTCAGAGATTGACAAACATGACTGTAATGATTTTTTGAACATGGGAAAAAGGGGGTAAAATTTGAGATAAATACATAAGCATTTTGGGAATCTTTTTGTTCAGCAATGGTGAAGAATATTAGAAAACTTTTAAGGCAATTTATTAATGAGGGTCTTATTAGTAAAACTACCAAATATCATAGAGATTGGATGAACACACTTCCCCTGGTTTCCCATTTCTTGCGTCTCTTTTTTTATACATATATATTTTTTCCGGTAAAAACTAATCGACCAAATTTACTCAAACATTGGGATGTTATTGTTCATATAAAATAACAAAACATATTAAAAAATCAGACAAATATAAGAAAAACAAATGTACTATTGGCACCATATGAACCTGGTACAGTATAAGAGCGAGGCTTGGGTCTGGAGGTTGGTACGCCTGCAGCCCGTGATATATTTATATGTCTGTTGTGTCTGGGAGGATGAATGAATGGGTTGCCAATCATTGGAGAAAACTGACACGTATATACAAATTATATAATTAGAGGACTCTAGTATAAGTAATCATAGTTACGGGTGTTTTATACTAATACCAAGCACATTTAGTTAATAAACTTTCTTTACCCCTGCACAGTTGTTTACCTTGTACACGGGTTTTATTCGCCCGTGTATGGAGTACAACTCTCATGTGTGGGGAGGCTCTCCATATGCAGCTCTTCTCAATAGGGTGGAGTCAAAGGCTTTTCGTCTCATTAACTCTCCTCCTCTTACTGATTCCCTTCAACCTTTGTCTCTTCGCCGCACTGTTGCATCTTTATCTCTCTTCTATCGCTACTTCAATGGTCACTGTTCCTCTGAACTGTCTGCTTGCATCCCCCCACCTCTACGACGGGCACGTAGTACCCGTCTAGCAACAAACTCTCATCCCTTTTCTGTCCAACTCTCTAATGCAAGAGTTAACCGTTACTCCCAGTCTTTTATTTATACAACTGGTCAACTCTGGAACTGTCTTCCTCTGTCTGTATTTCCTACTTCCTATGATCTCCAGTCTTTCAAACGCAGTGTGTCCAGGCATCTCGAATTGAACGGATCTTGAATTTGGCTCTCTTTTGTACTGTTTTTGCTTTTTCTTGGAAGGAACAGTTATGCAGGCCCATGGCCTTTGGTTCCTTCTTCCATGCATAAAAAAAAAAAAAAAATGATATTAAGAGGTTTCATATCACAGACTGATCCAGTGGATGTTCACTTAACCTTAAAAATCGCTGTCTTGCTTTGCCAGAGGGTGAAGAACCCCTTTATCAATGCTTTTTTTTTTTTTTTTTTTATACAAAAGCAGATCTTTCCATAAACTATATAATGACATAATCTGTAAAAACAATACATCATATGTAGATGTGGTTACTGTCTGCTACTGCAGTCATAAAACATAATCCTCTCTTCCCTTTCTGTCAGCTGGAAACTCACTCCCATACTCCCCTCCCCCCACTCCCTTCTCTGAACCCGCTACCCATCTCACTCCCCCCTTCCCCCTCTAAACAGTTAGTTCCTCTCCCTCCCTCACTCCCCACTGACTAAGGAAGGTGGAGGTTGCAGAATCTGCTCTCCTCACATCTTAAACCCATAGTGGTTATCCACCTTAATGACCCCTAGTGCAGTTGATCTATTCTTAAGACAGATTGACTATCTCTCTCTCTCTCTCTCTCTATGTCATCGCTCAGGCCAACTCACATAAAATATTCCCCACCGCGTGTCGCCAGTCAGTATTGCCAGAGGGCGCTTTCAGATGTGGTGGGGATAGCAGGGAAGCCACTACCCACCATGCTGCAGTCTGATAGGTATTTATTTATGTGTGTAATCAGATAAATATAATACACTGTGATGAAATTTCAGCCAAAGTTTGTATTAATATGGTTAAATAAATTAGAAAAAGGTGTCTTGTTTCCATAAGAAGCTCAAGGGTATTATTTATTTACAGGACCCATGTACTAACAAATGAGGAAGAGAAGGAGCGTTGTGGTGTGGTTGAGGACGTGATGGGAAGCGTTAGGAGAAACACGTTAAGGTGGTTTGGGCATGTGGAGAGGATGGAGAGTAAAAGATTGACGAGGAGAGTGTATGTGAGTGAGGTGGAGGGGGCGAGAGGGAGGGGGAGGCCGAGGATGAGATGGAGGGATGGAGTGGAGAGGTATATGAGAAAGGGGGGTGTGAGTTGGGCGTGGTAGTGAAATGGCAGGGGACAGAGTGACATGGAGGCGATTTGTTTGTGGCCACCCCGTTCGGGATTGAGGCGTCTGGCAATAGATAGATAGATAGATGTACTCATTATGCGATAATAATAATAATAATATACTGGCTATTAAGACACAATTCAAACACACATTTCACTGAGAAGTCAACACAAAGAATAAAATGTCTAATATATGCCAAAAGGAAAATCAACGTATACTGGCCATATTATCATTCCATTAGCTCGATCTACAGTGTATATGACTCTTGCTGGTCTTAAGCTATCACAGGTGCAACCCTTTGGAAACAAGCGCACCGTCTACACAAGGTAATGAGAGCCTCCCACTCACCCTCCACCTCACCACGGCAAATTGCTAATAGTCTGGCTGCTACAGGGTTAACCTGGAAAAGTGGTCTATAGTTCTGTTCTTGGTACCGTTGGATAGCCCAGGATCTCTTGTTTCATAATCTAGATGGCATACAAGATGGCCACCAAACATCTAAAATTGCATAGCATGGTAGGTGGTGGCGACCATCATTCACTCACTTGATGTAGTGCTGCCTACTTCTTCCTTAGACTTTATCATTCTTTTTCTGTGCCTTCCTTCCTCTCTTCCTATTTCTCCCATCTTTCCTGTCACCTCTTATTGCTTTTCTTTCCTTTACAGGTGGCTTTATGTTGAGTGACAAGCCAAATGGTTTCCTGTAAGCTGAGAAACCATTTACAACGCTGGGTGGCAACCATGTAACCAAACCATACGTGCTCTCTACATGTCAACAAGTGGGTTGGTGAAGGGTTAGTGCCCCTCCCTGTAAAACAAATAACTCAAAGTCAAATGGCCACCCCTTATGGGATTATGGCATCTGGCAATAGATAGACAGATAGACAGAGAGCATAGCATGGGTTCTGTGGCACCTAGAGATGCAATACTGGAGTCTTTTTGTAGGTTTTGAGGTCAAGGAATTGATTTAAGATATTGCCAGAGTCATATTTCACATGACTAAATTTTTTTTTTTTTTTATAAATAACGTAGGCACAAATGATCAGTGAGCAAATTATTACATCCTTTGTTGTTAATGTTACATGAACTGAGGGTTATTTATAATGATCAAATTGTACTGATTGGAAATTAATGCCATTAATATTTTTGCACCTTGTCCGGTAATATCCCATGTTTTTATACCCTTTTTATGGTAATGTTTTGTAATTTTGTACATCGGTACAATATTTATTTTTTTCAGTTGAACGATGACACTTGAGACTGATATGTTACCAGTGAGTTTATATATAGTTTGTAATATTTATCTACACTTCAAACGGGAAGTATCATAGGCAGTTTTAAAAAATCCTTTAGTCCCTAAGGGGGCATTTGGAAGCACAGGAGGGGAACTGTGAGTCCCTTCTCCGTTTGGCTGTGAGCCGGGTAGCAGTATTGTGCCTGCCTGGAGCATTTCTTTCTTGTAGCTCCATTATGAGTTAGTGTGCCGACTTCTATTCCCCTAAAAGGTATTTTGAAAGTATTTTGCCTATGACAGTGATGTGTTGAAAGTGAAATCTGTCCTGGAAATTGTTAAATATGAGAAGTGTATAGAGCACCTAGCCTGTGTGCGGGTGAGAGGAGAGAGATATTCGCTGGTGTCAGCGCTTTTTCGCCCTTGGCTAAGGCTAGCCAGTCACGTACTCCACCGTGATACTAAACTCTGTTTTATAATTATCAAAAGAGGGATGAATATTTATCCTGTGCAGTGTCATCCTAACACTTAGTGTTTAGGGTGATCAAAGGGCAGCTGCATTAGTTAATTCCTGGGAGTATTCCTACGTAAAATTTTATTTTTCAAAGTATAAATACTTTTATTATTTGCTTGAAACTACCTGAAAGTTCTAATACTTTCTGGGGAACGAGTCATGAATCAGTCTGGGAACGAGTATTGAGTGAGTCTTGGACGACTTTGGAACCAGACTGGGAGTGGACTTTATTCAAGTGCTGGCAAAGCATTTTACTTCTGTCACTGTGTCCGGTATGGCCCTTGTCTGTTTGTTATACAGTCTTCAAGTTCTGCCCAGACCTGGTAACAAGTCCAAGCTCCATAT